>JAHWFP010203825.1:0-16119 GCA_023313725.1 Lithobius niger
TTGCTTCCTGGTGCACGTACACGCACCAACTTTACACTCAATAATTAAGGAGGCACGTGGCTTGTTTGTTTCATGAAGAGAGATTTATTTGCGTGTTCCTTCGCTTGTTGAAAGTAAGGGCTAGACAGAACTAGATAGCGGTAAATGGCTATAGATGCTGCAACATGTCATTGGGTGGCAAACCCCCTTTAAGTCGCAAAAATTTCCCTATAGCCAGAAGCACCTAGTAAGGGTCGAGGAGGACCAGCCGGGTGGCTGGCCCGAAGGCTAACTGATTTATATGATGGCCCCGATTTTTTTTATATAGAAAGGTTACCCCTGACAACCGTGATATAACAAGGGTATTATGGGAAATCGGAGGTTCTAGAAGCTTCTAGATTGCCGGAAACAGAAATGAAATAACAAGGCATATAGATACGACCACCCATGTAAGAATAAACAAATAAGACTTAATTGGCCATCGGCGCCACTCAGGCCAAAAATGCGCGTGTCAATCAGAAAAATTACTGCACTGCTCTGTTGTCATCAAGAAAATGTTAGTTTGCCCAAGTATTTTTAGTTTTATTCTGTCGTGGTAGTCTAACGTCACACCTAGAGAGAGAATAGCTACAAACTTCGATGATGAAACCAAGCTCTTTCTGGCAACGCCATGTTACGATGTCATGCCGTTCGCGGTGCTAGTCATTGCTTTGCTGACACGTATGACAGCGTATATGAGCCACACGCACCGCAAAGGTAATCGAACAGGCAACGCAAGCTCTGTGCTTATTCTGGCTACGATACCATGGAAACCGATGACCCGTATTGAAGACGGGAGATAAAATTGCCGTCAGTTGGACATTTTTTTTATACAGACGTTGTCTAAATCCAGCCATCCACAACAATGTTGTGTACTGTTGTGTGTTGTGTACTTGTGTACCTTTTTCACACTGCGGCATGCTCTAGTACTATACCAGAAGCCATAATTTTAAGCTCTCTGTGCCAAAATCAAAACTCGACTGCCGTAAGCTTTTCTTTAGTACTCGAATAGTTAAGGTATGGAATGCTTTGCCACGTAAAGTCGTCAATGCAGTTTCCCTTCACTCGTTTAACGACGCTTTTTCACCTTTTCAACTCCTAGATGCAGCACCGTAGAATCTTCGAGCAATATAAAGAAAATAACGGTAAATTTAAAAAAGGAACAGCACTTCGCAACAGCGCCGCAAATTTTCATAAGTAAAACGAGATCACGTGACCCACATCAGCCTATTGGATGACGGGGAATCTGGAACGTGGATGCTGTGTTTAGAATATGGGCAACGCTATCAAAATGGTGAACTGGCGTCTTTAATTCGAGAGTTGGACCATTGGATCTTTCAAATTCCCTTTTGTGATTAGTATTAAATTTTACGATATTCAAGTTTTTAGGGTAATTTTTTTGCGACGTTTAAGATTTTAGGATTATATTTCACGATTTTTTTTTTACGATTTAGGATTATATATTCTAAAGATTTTAATTATTTCAGGAATTTTCCTTTCAAGATTTTAGAATTTTATACTTTTAAGGTGTTAATTAGTTTAGTATTTTCTGTGTTAAATTTTAATTTGGGCCGAACATACGCGGACACGTCCCTGTTCCTTCCTTTCCTGCTTATATGTGGGAATAAGCCTCTATTTTATCTTATGTCTTATAACTCCAATCTCAAAGGCTTTGAAATTACAAGAGATTTATAAACTAAATTTGCTTTATTTAAAAAATCACCACTCAACATCAAATTAATTATCAATTTTTAACATTAGATGAAACGACGTTCAACCCTACGTGATGTGAAAATTACCGTATTGAAAACGCAAAAAGATACAGAGTTAAAACCTGAGTCTTTTGACTATACTAAGACAAACTCACAACTGCATACTTCATACACTATATTTATAATTTTCGGCGCATGAATTGGCGGCTTGTTCACAAAAAAGATTTACTTGTTCACAAAAAAGATTTAAAGTTGGCGGACCACTTGTATTAGCTTGCAGTTGTGCTGGTCCCACCACGTTTTTACTTTTCATCTTTTTTGTGATCTTATTTTGTGAACAAGACGCCAATTTATGCGCCGAAAATTATAAATGTTGTGTGTGAAATACGTACTTGTGAGTTTGGCCTAATCAGTAGGCTCAAGTTTTACCTCACTCACAAAGTCTCTTATTCGATTAAAAAGATACGCACCTAGCAGCATTCGGATCGTCAGCTACTTTAAGTCCCAATCCTACAGGTTTTATTGCCGTCGTAGAGGTAAAACAAAAAAAAAATAAAAAAAAAATCCTCCGAACAAACTTTTGCACGCCAACTAATCGATATTGGCAGGAACACAATCGACAATATACTCACACGTACGCGGACGACGAGAAAAAAAAAACTCACCAGCTGGCAACAGATCCACTTAGGGAGGATAAAAAATCAATATAACCTACTATTCATTGATCAAATCCATGTGTACCATACACACCAGGTTTCCCAATAGGAAGACGTGACCGTGTGCGTGGCTCCCTCTATCGACAGGCGTTATTAAACCGAATGAAAGTGTGCCATACTTGTTGGACGGTTGGGACCGTATCGATTTTTCAAAAACTTGGGAAACTACAGAGGAAGAGAAAGCGAGAGAGAGAGAAGGAGAAGACGACACAGATTGGATGAGGAGGCGCAACTGACGTAGGTAGAAAGATTGGAGTGGTAAGGGCAGAGGTGGAGGGAAAGGAGGGTGGGGGTGTTAGGAGAGGATGGAAGGAAAGCAAGTGAACTACCGTGACAGCCTCCTGAATGTTTCATGACGTCACACTGCGGAACATGTCGAACTTGCGGCCTTCGCGGATCCTCAGTACCGTCTCCTCCGATCCCGGGAGAGGATGCACTGGAAGGTTTCGACAGGTCTTTTTTCCTACTCTGGAGGAAGAAAGTGTAACAACGCAGTACGCGAACCTGATACTAGCTGTATGTACATGTCTGGTTGGCGGACAGTCGGTTCTTCTTCGTAATGTAAACATTCGATGCAGAACTTCTGTGACGTTTTCTTCATCTTGACATCCGTTCGTCTCTTTTCCGTGCATCAGCCAAAGATGGAACGATTAGAGAAGATGGTTCAATTACCGACTTCCGGTAGTGTTGTCTTTCGAAGGCTTTCGAAGTCGCACCGTGGTATGACGTCACAGGAGTCGTTTACGCCAAAGTAGCCCGGACAGCCAATCAGAATACTGCAAAGGAAGCACGTGACTAGCGGATTTACAAACAACAGTTTTACAAAATAAAAGCTCTCTGTTTACATTGTTAGAGACAATTATTAAGCAAACTATAATAAACGAGATTCAGTTTTTTTTAAGAGTTTCCGTTTATAGAGTTTCCGTTTCTGTTTTATCTGAAATACGTGCGAAGACGTGACTACACACAGATGGACTCCTATGACGTCACTTCCTCTGGCATGGCTGCTTCCTACCCATAACATGGACGCCTCCTTCGTTTAATCCTTGGCCTGAGCCGGAAGGAAGTTTGTTACGTGAAATATGGCCTATTGGTGCGTCTTGTCTTACAAAAATTATCGTTCTTCTTTGGCAGCAGCTGCAGAAGTCTGCTAAATGCGTACGTCACGCTCACGCGTACGTCACCAGCGCTAGATGACCATAAGAAACAGCCCCTTGGTAAAATAGTACAAACAGAGCTATCAAACGGTAGCCCCAAAAAAATGGACGCTGCCATCTCCGTTCTATTGCCGTAATCGTTCAACTCGCCGAATAAACGTTATCATGAATGTTTTATTGGCAATCGAAATGAAACAATAAAATTGTGTGGCTGTGGATTCATTCCTTTACCTCTCCGCAGCTTTGTGGTTTCACTTAAATTCACCATAACTATAAAAGCACGGCCGTATTTGGTGAAGGTAGGTGATCAGATCGAAGCAGCCATCTTGCCTCCGCAGCAGAACTAGCACCTTTTTTGGTGCTGCTTGGCTGCATTTAGCACTGGATCAAACGAGGGAAAGAGACGCGTCCGCTACATGCAGCGCTGCAAATTGTAGCTTACATTGAAGGCAAAACAAAACAGCCTTTTAGCGACCTGCTTTAGCACTGCGAGGAAAAGCAACGCGCGGCATCCCATTGGTCTTCATGCTGGTCTGTCGTTCGAATTTACCAAAATGTGAGCACAACTTCAAGGAGTTTACCAATAGCGGCTTGCTGACATGCAGCAACCAGTAAGGAAAGCTGCACAAGTTACAAAGAAACGTGGTAGTATAGCTCCCTCTCCGCATCTGTGAAATATCTTCCGGCTGCCACAAAATACGACAAACGTAATTATATACCGATATCTCTACGATGAAGCCATCCTAGTTAACCCTTGCCTAACGGTGAATTAGCCTAAAGAAGTCTACTCACATGATGTTAGAAAGCCAGCCAACCCAGTGGTCCAGTTTCGTGTAGATGTTATATTTGCTCGCCTTGATTCACGGGGCTTGGTGGCTTGTGACTTGAGGGCTACAGCCGTAGGTTTCCGGGCATGGCTAATTTGGTGAATTCAGGGGCAATTTCTAAATAGAGGTCCCAAAAGAGGTGTTGACCAGTCGGGGAGTCGATATTGGAATGCCAGCACCTAGCCATGGGCGCACGGGCCATCATGTCACCAAGACCTCCATGCCCTGATACAATGATTGTGGGTTACAAATAGTGCAAAGGGACTGTTGTTACAATGAATTTGGTTCACAAAATGGTTTATAACATGGACGAATTGTTGGTAATAATGAGTTGGTCTTGCAGTTGATGGTAGAAAGTCCAAAACTGGATCGGTATTGTCGCTACCACTCATCTTGATAATGGCAGCGCCACAGGACAGGTGCTGCAACGAGTTAAGTTGCTGCCAAGTACCAGGAAAGCAAAGGCCTGCATACAGAACACTTTCCTCCCGTGATTCCAGGAGTCCATAGTGAACAATTAAGGTACTAAGACAACCATGTAGGAGTCTACCATTACACTATGTCATTCCGTCCATATAAGCGAACAACGAACGCTACAAGCCATGGGTGGAGACTTGGGTGGAAAATTGGATTTTGGGAGAATAGTTGGTATGATAGTAAAACTCTGCGCCATGTTTTTGCTATCATGTCAACTATTCTCCCAAAATCATGTCTCACCCGTGGCTGAGTTCGTTGTGAGCTTCTGGAAATAATGAAAAATTGTAACCACTAAGAAGTAATACAATCAAACATAGAAAGCCAGTAGAGTCACATTAAATACACAATTTGCGACGTTCCGAAGCAATCCCCGTCTCGTTATCAAGAAATAAAACTTAACACGGCTATGAAGCCAAAGTCAAGTTAACACTTTAAAATCCAGGAAAACATAAAAACTCACGCACAAGATTAAATATCATAAATAAAATGGACCTAAGGCAGCTTAGAAACTGTCAGTAGGGCACATGACCTTTTTACCTGATCTCTTGCTTGCTTTGACTTCTCATCTGCACCAGCAGACAAGAGGTCAGGTTTCCTACTGACAGTTTATTAAATGTGCTTATTCTTGTGTTTTAGAGTTTCTCAGTTTTTATGGATTTTAACTTGTTTTTTGCTTCAAAGACTGGCCTTGTGTAGGGAATTTGTTTACATCTGCCGATTGTTATCTCCAGAGTTCAACAATGATTGTAAAACTCAAGACTGAAGACTTTGTATTTTAATATCACCTTTTGTTATCAACAATGAAAGAATTATGTTTGACGTTTTGTGAGCAATCCATTGTAACCCCCACGTGATGGAAGAATGTTGGGCTTGAATTTTTAGCTTTAAACTTCACTTCCCTCCTGATCCTCCCACTGATCCCACTCCCGCATCAATCGCCATTTGCAGATGCCATTTAGGTCTTTTGTTTACAATATTTTCCCACAACCCTAACCCTAACTTATCTTCAACCCAGACTTAATCAATGCTAGCGTGAGCTGCATCCCGATTCATACAAGACTACACAATTTCTATTTATCACCATTTAAATGTAAATTCAATTCAAATTAAATCCAACGCAAGTCAAACGTTCATCCTCCTGAATCCTTTTATGCCCCAAACCCCGCAATTCAGGCGAGCCCATAAAACACCATAATCTGAACCACGTTTTGGGAAACATCTTTTTTATCATAGGTTTAAGAAGCTTTGAACGTTAGGAATTTTGTATCAAAATTTTCTCCCAACTTTTGCTATCAACCTCCTAAAACTCCACCCCATTTTCCCCCATTGTCCCGTCAGTCATGTTGTGAGCAGCTTCAGGTACACCCGGGGCCAGCATAACAACATTGTGAGGAAACGAGATACACTAGTCTGAGAAAGACAGAAAAGACAGCTGCCCCGACTGGGACTCGAACCCAGGACTTCCCGTTTACTAGCCGGGCGCTCTAACCACTGCGCTACCGAGGCGGGTTCTGGCTACAGGCTCCAGCCGAGCTTAGTAGCTGTTCAATCTTTCTCAGTGGTGACCTAGAAGTCACAAACATACATACAAGAAGGGAAACCAACATTGTTTCTTTGCCTCCACTCTAGAAACAATGCAAGCTACCTAAGGGGGAATGGTTCGAACTGTTTCCAATTGTGTATTTTATGTACACTGCTCTGGCTCTAAATTTTTTATCATTATAGCTTATGAATGGAGTAGACAGTGAGGGCTACCACCGAAGTCATCCACCCTAGGTAGATGCTCTGAGTTACTGAGATTGGAAGAAATTTCAAGTGAAGGGATAACATGCCGATACGTCAATATGCTCCCAGAATGTGAATAAACAGTATTCAGCCATGAAGAGTGTTTTCAAAAACTTTTGAAATAAATAAACAAAATAAAATAAAAAGGTTTTACAGGCAAGACTCAAAATGAAGTAAAACAGTTTTAGGTTTGGGAATTACATCTGTCTTAAGACAATATGCCCATATAGTTACCGCGGCCCATTTTGAGTTCACCCCAGAATGAACAGAAATAATCGATTGTATGTTTTTGGTAGCAGAGTGCCTTGTTGATATCCAAAATAATTGCAAAAACAATGGCAGCCTTCGATTAAAGTCGCCCCCTCCAGGAAGACGTAGCCGATCATAAATTACGTGCAGAACTCAAAATACGCCGCGCATACAATAGAATGTGAATAAACAGTCTTTAGCCATGAAGAGTGTTTTCAAAAAACTTTTGAAATTAAATTTAAAAAAATTAAATAAAAAGATAATAATAAAGAAATTCTGCCCACCAATAGGGCACGGACAACGGAAGGATAGCGATGGCAACCACTTAGACCGTGCCGGAAGTTAACAGGTACACGAAACCAAAGCATCACTGATACACTCTTTTAAAAAAAGCAGACAAATCCACAACGTTCAACCTCCTCTGGAAGACATCCACCGAAGGTGCGGACACGACCTCTTCAGGTAGGTAGTTCCACGGTGCTACGACCCTGTTGGTGAAGAAATATTTGCGGCAATTGGAATTACACCGCGAGCCCCTCAGCCTCAAGGAGTGTCCGCGAGTAAAATTCACTTCCTTCAGGTCGAAAAATGGTAGATCAATGGGAATCACACCATGAATTGTCTTGTAGGTGAGGATCAAATCCGCTTTTAGGCATCTCAGCTCCAAAGGCTCCAATCCGAGCACCCTCAACCGGGTTCCGGGTGAAGTTTGGTCGGCCCGCTCATTGAAAGCGTAAACGACCTATGAACCGACTCCACTTTGTCAATGTCTTGAAATAACCAAGGTGACCACATCTGGCTCGCGTACTCCAACAAGGGACGAACGTACATCTTGAAGGCCCAAACCAAAGTATGTCTATTAGACGAAATAAAGCACCTTCTAACAATAGCAAGTCTACGGAATGCAGATTTGACAATATGCCCAAAGTGTAGTGTCGACTGAAGATCGTGATTAAGAAGGATACCTAGATCCCGTTGTTGTACTGATTTTAACTCATTAGTATCCATGTAATACTGATGATGGGCATTACAAGCGGCCACTTTTTCAGGTAAGCGGCTAGATTTTACAGGCAAGACTCAAAATGAAATAAATCAGTTTTAGGTTTGAGAATTACATCTGTCTTAAAACTGGATGTAAGCTAGTTTCATAATAGTATCCCAATAAATTTGTTTCAAACCACCGGCAACACAACGAGTATGCAGAACGATTTACACATTGCAATATATTAAGTGTGTTAATCCCGGTTTGGTTACTAACATTTGTAATTTATACTCCAGAACTGCCTTTGAAATCCAGACGAAACCAAGGGAGTCAAAAGCATTTTTTTTTTTGAGTTTAACGAATATGTATTCCTATTGAATACTGTAAAATAACCTACAGGAATCAAGCACCTGTATGGGCAAGGTTAGAAACATACAAACCCATCATCGAATTGTCGCCAGATAGTTTCTTTCTATGCTATGTTTCCTCTTTCGTTTACTAGGTATTTCTTAAGTTATTAGAATCAATCCTTCAACTTCACCATCTCCGACTAAACACCATGAAACACAAATTTCAAGGAAGCCGAATGTAAAGTAATGCACACGACCGAAAACTCATTACAGACTAATGAGCTCAACACGCTTCTTAAGAGGATCTGCAACAGACTAACACACTTACTGTAACACAAGCAGACCAGATACCTCTTTACTCAAAAGGCCTACTCATTTGGGAGATGTAGAAGCATTTTGGCCTCTGCAAACCAGCTATTCCTAAATAATAAATGCCAGCTCTCCTATCTCATCTAAAATTTTAAACCATTCCTCTGGTGATCAAAACTTTCGGGCCAAGGATTCTACACCACGTTGTTTCATCTCAGCACAGATTGCTATGCGCTGTTGGTTCTTGGTGTATTCGGAGGTCTGTTGTTCCGCCGCATTAAACATCCGTTGAGTATAGGATTAGGGCGAAAGGGCTTTTGTTTTAAGCCCAACATCACGTGCGCTTTAGGGTTAAGTACCGACCCATTTTCATGGGCGGATAATGAAGGAAACTCTTAATTACCTCAGACTAACATGCATAAAGTGATACAAAGTCTTTCCTGCTACCACGTAGAATATAAAGCCAAACAGCATTGTGAATTTGGCTTAAAGCTGAAATTGGCAATTCTAAGAATCGGGGCAATGGCAAAGACGGAGGACATAAAATCGGTCTGGTTTTTCGACTTCTTGCATTCATGAGTTTCGGAAGAAGAGTATAAATGCTTTGTGTTCCCTCTCTTGTCGCAAGGCCGACTGGGAGTAAAGCTACGTTTTTCACTGCACGGCTTTCGGCAAGATGATTCGACAGTGCTGGGACCTTGTTTTACCAAAGTGGTCCTTTTTAACCACGATTTAGAATTTTCAATTCACTGTGGAATCTTGGTTAAAGCGGCGTTTCGTAGACTTACCATCATTGGAAGATGTTTTCGGTCTTCTAATCGACAAACCATGGTTCGGGCCTTTAAAGTTTATGTACGACCAATTTTAGAGTATGCGTGTCCTGTGTGGTCGCCACAACCTCTACAGGACATCAACAGGTTGGAATCTGTCCAGCGTTCTTTTACATGGCTGGGCAAATTTTAGATGGTTCACAGTCTGATTCCATTGGACCTGCCTTTTTCCGACTGCAGTGAAAATAATTTTACCCGGGGCCATTCTTTTAAACTTAGAAATCCTAGGTGTAACCTAGATTGTCGCAAGTATTTTTTTGCAAATCGGGTGGTGACGCCCTGGAACTCCCTCCCAGAGGCTGTTGTTTCAGCTACTTTGCTGGGTGTGTTTCGTGGATTGCTAAACAAAACCGATTTGTCCACTTACTTTATGCGTCCATATCTGTGATGCAGCCATTAATGTCTTCCTAGGACCTGTGTTAGTGGTTACTTGTGTAACACTTTCGTTCTCCTTGCCCCTACTGGGTGCAGAATGATTTATTGATTTATTTATGTAAAGAGGGTTAGGTTCGCGACTTGTGCGACAATTTAATTCTTATTAGCCACTGCACTAACCACAATACATTAGGATACAAAGACAGATCCTAAAATTCTCCTTAATAATGATCCATACTGTTTTCCATTTACGGATTTTGTAGGCCAATTATTCAAAAGTAAAAAGACACCCCCTCCCTAAGAAGTGGTTTCATTGTTTTTATGTCATGTAATGTTTATACGCATTACAATTAAAAGAAAAAAACCTACTGAAGCAAGTTTGAAATGATCCATCCATAAGCGTATACCTTAGAAAAATAAAAAAAAAAAATCAACTAAAACTGATGCGTCTGTCAGCTAAGTTTATGTGGCAAACCGAGAGACCGAATGAAGTGCCAAACAGTTGGGTTAAAAGAGGACATTACTAGCTTAGTTATCTGGAACCTTTATAAATCCAATGCATTGGGTGCAATTGGAGATAAGGAAGATTAAAGTTTGTTGCCAATGTTTCTATGAAGCACGACTTGATACACTTCTATAATGAACGACCATACAGATATAAAAAAAAAAAACCATACTAGTATGATTGGTCTTCCTTCTAAAAGACAGTCGAGAACAATGAAGCAACTTTCGGGCTCATCCATAATTGTTTTCCACGTTTTCTTTTCTGCACGACTTGCTACACTAGGACTGAAAAGGAACTCCCCTCATGCAACAACTCAGGAAGACCGATAACTCAAGTGTGATGATTTTGGTTAAGAGGATGAGTCAACTGGCGAGAGGAAACGGAGGCTGAACTCGGCCAATAGGGTTTGCAAGGAATTGGAAAACGGTTATCGGTCACGTGCAACAGCAGCACAAGAGAGATTTTCAAGTTCCCCGCAATTACCAGAACGGATCAGCCAGATTGACCCAGAGGCACTGATGCGTGATTTTCGAAAATGGTGATTAAATCTTACCTCCGTTATGGTTATGTCCCCTACCACTGCACCAGCAGCAACACTCCCAAGAAAATTCCTCGAATCTACGATAATGTGATGAAAACGCAGCGGTGATGATTTTCGAGTCCATCCCACCAAGCGAAAGCAATTTCGATTAATTTCGGCTGGCAAACACCAATAGACGGCTAGATCTGAATGGCAGACCATGCATCAGCGGTTAGATTGGAAAATGACCAGAGGTTACACGGGTTACCGCTGGCTCCATCTGTGTGCAATCGGTGAGATCATATTTGAGGTGAAACTTTCGGGTGGAGCATTACCGTAAGACAAAAGATTTGAGATCAGGAAGCTAACAGCCAGGTATATCTTCAAGCATCCAAGAAGAAAATAAAAGACATCAAGAAGAAATGCCGGAAGCCACAAAGCTACTTACTCAATCTCATGGAACAATTCCACCAGAATTCGTTTTTGCGTTTCCATTACTCAACTGGTTTGACTCAACAAATTTTCCTAAAACTGAACAATCATTCACTTCGTATGTTTTCCCAATCAAGCTGCAATGACATCGTACCTCATTGCTTTAACCAAACCTTCTTTGGCAATATGAATAAGCTATTTTTTTTCTTGAGGCTTCCTAACTTTCAAACCCAACTTAACCGTGATGAATTGTGTAAAGCTGAACCCATAGATGACTCACACAGAAGACGTGGAACAGTTAAACGAGAGTTTAGTCATAACTAGTGTAGAAATATGTTTACATAAGTACGGGAGACTCAAACATGGCTATCAACCCGTCTTGTTCAGAAGTCAGTGCCGAAGTACAAATTTACTTCAGAAACTAAATAAACATAAGTGTAAAACACAAAATACGCAGCGTTTTTATAAATAATTAACGTTACACACCACAAGTACAAAGCATTGTCACTACAATGAGGGTGCGTTTACAGAACAACTCGCCTTTGCCATCTCGCATCTAGGAGCTAGAAATCACCTGAAATTCCAACATGGCGGCTGTTTTATACCTGCCAGCTCGTAACGAAACGAGTCCATAATTGAGTTTAGAAGCGATTGGGAAAATGGTTTCATCAGGAGAAAATCTTTATCTTATTGTCACGAATTATAGGACAGCAAGCATTTTCTCAAACGATGTCGGATTTGGCTAATCCAGGTAGCGCTGTTACCAAGGAAACGACATCTTTGCCATCACGGTTACATCCTATCTGCGAGAACGCAAAGACGAGTCGTTGCATCAACGCGCCTGACAACACTAAACTTTCTTCAAGAATTGTTGTGGACGAATCCCATATTCACAACCGTCAAGCAGCACTGCAATTGCTTAACTAACGCTTTAACAGTTACAATGATTTCTAGACATTAATTTTTTCATTTAGGCAGTTGTGGGTTTCAATCAGAGTATTAAGATGGCTTGGAGACAAAGTCGCTACGCTCGCGATCGCTATTGTTAAGTTTCCTTGGGTCTCTCGACCGGAATCAGCCTATGTTCTCAGTCTTATGCTCACTGACATAGAGCAACAAATTTCTATAATAGTCCGTTGGGTACACCAGAAAAATCGGACTATTACGAGCTGAGACACAAAAGAATTTAGTACGGCTAATGGCCGCCATCTTTAATGGCTGCCATTTCGGTGGTGTTCTACATGGATTTTCAAATGGCTCCCTATCTGGAAAGTTACCTTTTGGCATCAACTATAACCACAGAAAGTGGCAAATTCCAATCAACAAATGCAGTTTTTTGGCTCATATTTACCATGTACCCAACGTACTATAAGGGCTAATAACGGTTTTAACATCACGCGTTCTTTTTCTCAGAATGATGAACCTTAGATTTGCTCGTTTTCTCGTGCTAATACATTGCAGACGAAACCATTTTCAAGACTTTTTCAAGACTTTTCAAGGCTAACTTAAAAAAAAATGTCAAGGCCCTTTGCACAGAAGACTTTCAGAATTACCTTTTTAATCCCAGCATAGGAGGAATACATCACCCAAAAGGAAGGGAAATAGTGCTTGTTCAGCTGCCCCTTCCGGCAAGAATTGATTGCACTGCACGGCACATCACCGTTTTCTGTCTCCAGTCTAACCCGAGTGGAGTACTCTTCTCAGAAGAAATAGATTCGGCTGACAAACCATTCCTACTCATTTATTTAATTTTGCACCCAATACAAATTTTATACCTAAATTAATATTTCTCTATGATGGCATTAACCTCATACCAAACAAAGTACACTCACAAAATTCAAGGCAACGACAAAGAAAAATTCCAATTTTAAAGGTTTTTCAAGCCTTGAATTTTCGGTTTTCAAATTTAAGCCTTTTCAAGGAATTCAAGGCCGTATACGAAGCCTTGCCATGACGAAGCCCGCATTGTACGGTTGGACTGAAGTTTTCCTTCTCTTGTGATCTACAGCCCAATGAAAACAAACTCCTTAAAGAATATGTAACAATGTATTAGATTAAAGAGCAAGCTTTTAGCCCTAAACATTAACAATGACCAAACTTCAACGTAATTTGAAGCAGAGCAAGTCATTAGTTTAAAGGACCACGCTACAGGTCCGCCAACAAGTTGCATGACGGCCACTAGCGTTTGGTACGTTGACAGAAACCATGTCTGAGCATATTTCACGAAGGTGAGGATAAATTCCTATGCAGCGAAACAGATTAAAAATGGTTGAAAATGAGCAGTCTTTGTGACCTGACAAGCAATAGCTGTATTTGAATCAAGTGCGTAAACTGTTTCAATGTAATAAACGTGCGTGAAGATCGTCGAATTCAGCCGACTAGTACCACTACTGCTATATTATACTGCCGGCTGACTAATTCCGCTCATGTAAAATAATATATGTCACAGATACGAATGAAAAGTGGTATTCACGACACTATTCACGGCCTTTTATGGTTTGAAATTTAGGGTGGCATTAAAATAAAAAGATTGCAATCGATTTTCACGTATGTTGGAAAAATGCCACTGTGATTAAAATAATTATCACTCTTTTATTAGTTAAAGAGGAGAAATGCAACCTGTCTACCGCAAATAATCGGCAACACGAACCTTGTCGATAAACAGACGCGTTACTTATTGTCGATGGTTGAGGATTTGAGCTGTACAGTTAAAAATTCGTCGAGTTACCACCCCTTAACAAAATAAGTTATATCAGAAACAATTAAACCCACAAGGGTGAAATACCCCCCCCCCAAGTTTCAGCCAATCAGAGTACACACAAGTACCACGGATTGTAGCAAAGGTCAGGTTTTTCATTTGACCTTCGATCTACGATACGAGAGTTTGGCCCATTAGCTATGACTCTCCAGATCAAAGCTTTAAGTAAACACAAACGATACAGAAGCTATAGAAACTTCCAAATAAGTGATATAAGAAACAAAACCCGCAAGGGTGAATGACCCCTGCCAAGTTTCAGCTAATCAAAGTAGCAATACAGGAACCAAAAATGGCTGCCACCAAGTTGCTACATTAGTTGCCACGCAAATCCCACCGAATATTACTTCAGAAGTTAAATGAAAAACTTGATGATTGCTACGGCTTGTAGCAATGGTCAGGTTTTTCATTCAACCTTTGATCTAATACTCGGTGGGATTAGATTAGCAAATACTGTAGGAACTTGGTGGCAGCCATTTTTTTTCTGATATCACTACTTTGATTGGCTGAAACGTGGCGGGTTCTTTCACCCTTGTCGGTTTTGTTTCTGTTATTATAATAAACTGAAAATCAAAAGCACTGTAGTTAGATGCACACTAACCACTATCACCGAAATGTCTACTAGTCACTTCATGGTCAAACGTTCAAGCACCATAGAATTCACTATTGGTCCGTAGCTGATGCTGTGGTTACTTGCCAGGACACAGTACTTGCCAGGATTCGCAATGACCTCAGTGAGTGAAAAGACATTGTTGTAATGGCACATTTTGCACTTATGCAGCGCTATTGGCCAGTAGAGTGAGCTGCTACGCATGCACGGGTGATCAGCAGTGCTGCCTGTCTTTAACTATCCAGGGGCAGCAACGTTTACGGTAGCTTTTCCTATTATGTGACCTACTGAAAGAGTACATTAGCGAGGAAATAAAACGATAATTAAATTCGAAATGGGTGCATGTTTCATGATGGAGAGAGCATGGTACAAACCAATTTAAAACAATTTTACGTACAACGGTGCAGATGTTATCTGGCGTGATGGCGGAAACTTGTTATAAGGGTACACAATATTTATTTTCTGCTACTTTTTGTTAAGAATAATTAACCGAAATAACCAAAAGGCAAGTGTTTGCCAAAAGGTTTACGCACCATGTACTGCAAACATTTTACACTTTTTTTGTTATTGGTAAACCAAGGTTAAGAGCGACGATAACGCCATACCGGCTAAGGAGCTAACTACAAGGGGCACTACACATACTGGAAGGTGAAAGCTGTATGTGAGAGCGGGGTTCTTGGACCTGAAAATTACGGTGGAGTGTAGAATTCCTTTGGCAGGGTACGTAAACGTTGCTTTTGAGTCATCGTGGCTTTGGGCCATCGTGGCTGAGCGGAGAGAGAACTCAGCCTGGTTGCTGAGGTTTGCGGTCTGTTTGAACCCCTGGAGAAGGGGAACTGGGCAAAGTCCCCGCCAGGACTGCCAGACAGGGTAGCGTGAGAAACTACCATGCTCCTTCAGCGGATGTGGGAACTATTCTGGCCAATCTTTTGGTCCGTACGATAATCGGTGGTTTGCACCTCCCTTTACCAGATATTTCTTCTTCTCTAAAAATTCTGGTAAAGTTCAAAATTGAGCCGGTTCAGCCACACGGGCATTAAATTGCTTCGGCTCAAAATTGACTTAAGGCTCAAAAGGAATAATTTTAAACAAATTTAACACACAAAAAAATTTCCTCACTCTGGGATCAGTTCTTGGGACGCCGCAAAGGCCCTCAAGGTAAATATTATGCGGCACTGGGCGTAACGGCGACATCAAACATCGTTTGAGTAAATGATTCAAGTCCTACAATCTATGACAATAAGGTAAAGAATTTCTTTTAACGAAATTTTCCTAGTTACCTCTGAACTCGCAAACTCGCATTATTGACTGTTTTCGTTGCGAGTCGATATAGCTAAAACCGACGCCATGTTGGAATTTCATATGATTATCTAGCGCTTCTAGCTGCGAGAATGCAAAGGCGAATTTCTTGCTCACGTTTTTTAAATTTTTCATGAAGTTTTTACTGTGAACAACGCAAACAGCAACTGTACCATTTTTACAGCCGGTGAGTTCTTGGCTTTGTCAGTGG
>JAHWFP010203825.1:16219-31036 GCA_023313725.1 Lithobius niger
CCCCTAAATTGCCCCAACGGATTTGTTGGTTGCTGCTGCAGTTTTCTGCAAGTGGAATCTTTTCTTTTAGATTTGCAACCTTACATGTATTATACTTTTCGCCGCGTCAGGGATTGGAAAAAAAAAACAACGTTTTAGGCATTAAAAAAACCGCTTTCACAGCATCGGTTTGACTACAGACACGTTGTTTTTTTAACCTAGATTTGTATCCAGTGACCCGTGCGGCTAGCTCAACGATCGGTTCTTGGTGGTGTTGCGAGTTTAATTCGGAATCTCATCCTTTTAAATTATGCCACCCCAGCGAAGTTGCTCTGATGACGTCATTTGTGTAATCTACCAAGCCCAAGGTCCACATGACGGTCGTATTGTCACGACCCATGGTCACTTCAGAATTAATATTCATTGTTAGTTGAGATGATGCTATGTGATCAATTATTGTAACAATATATAGCGTATGAGTTGCCTGTACTTAAAATTTGACATCAATTGTAATAGCTCGAGCTCGCTTGGTCTTATGCCTGGTGCTCCGAACAAACGGCTCCGCCACGAACCCTCCATCAACCCACATCCAAAAGTGATTTCGGCTACCATAATTAGAAATATTTCCCTTTTTGGCTCCAATTGCCCCCAACTTAAATTCAACCGAGGCCAACCCAGTTAGTTGTCAGGTGTTCGCTACAACCCAGATATAGCAAGATTAACTATTCCAACCAATAATAAGAGCCCAAAATCCGCCATCATTTTGACTGACCCCGAGTAAGCCTAACATTTGTGGCATACCATTTAAGGCCCTAAGCCAAGGCTAGAGTCGCCCCAATAAATTAGACGAACCAGGGTTGATCACCGCTCAAATTTTTATTTATTTGGAATTGACCCAACCTGTAGCTTGACCCTCGTTACGTTGCCTACTTGTCCCTTAGCTGTGGCGTTGATGTTGAGGAGCAGTTGTACGAACCAACAATCGCCACAGTGGTAGCTTCGTCACCAGTAGGCGTATGGTGTTTGTTGTGGCTCTTTTCTTCCCTAGCAACCCAGCTTTCAGTAGATGGGACTGCTAGTGTTTTACGAAACAACAGAATTTGGCGCGTAGGTAGAGATCAACACCGACGATTGCGTCCTCAATTCATAGTGTATTGTGTTAATAAAAGAGCTGGCGCAAATGACACGGAAATGTATTATTAATAAGACATTGCAACATTAACGAATGGTAATAGAGTAATTAAAACTAAACCATTCACCAGCCCTTTTGAAAAGCTTTAAGTTTGAACAACACCGTCTCATTGAATTATAAAAGACAAGACGAGTTCGGCCGCATTCCTGTTGGCTTTCCAAGTTGTAAATTAATGCACGAAACCGTAAATAATAAACCCCCCTTCGACTTCCGGCGACGCGAGTTCAATTTCCGGCACAAGGAAATAAAACTCTTGGAATCCGGAATAGGAATCGGGCACAATCTTCACTAGACAAGATAAAACTTTTCAACTTCGCTGTCCTTTCGAGGAAATAGGCGGAGATTACATTACCACGGCCACATCACGATCGAACTGTGGAACTGATAAGAGTAACTGTGGAAGAAACTTCAAGAGTGCGTAAACTTGGTTACGGACGCAAACCACTGGAGAAATATTTTGAAACAGCAGGTGTGTCCCACGTCGCCGTTACTTGAAAGGATGGTCTTAAAACAAGCGGCTGAAGCAACTACCCGGGTGCAACCAGTCTTCTGTACACTTCCACTTCTACTTCCGGTTTTTTTTTTATTAGTTTTAAATAATTTTTGGGCGTCGTATCTAATGGTGAAAATCGTTTGTCTCTATCTGGTACCGTTCCATCTGATGGGCTCACTCGCCCACTTCCGGTCACTTGTGGGCCACTTCCGCTTCATACTATCGTTTTTATTCCTTCTAACTAATTGTTGGACGCTAAATCTAATGTTGAAAACCGTTTGTCTCTATCCGGAGTTGAAAAAGGTGACGGGCGACAGACGGATTGACAAAATCGTAGCTAGTCTCCTCCGCCTTTTCGGCTGCACAGAAGGCTAAAACTACATTCGCGAAAACAAGAAGTACAGAGTTTATAAAGAATGAGGAAACAGGAGCGTTGAAGAGTTTTCTTGTTGGAGATAAAATGCGATAATTTGTAAAAACTACACTAAATGATTTTCATCCTTTAGGCCTAATTTTCAGCTCTTAGGCCTAATTTTCAGCTTTAGGCCTAATTTTCAGCTCTTAGGCCTACTTTTTACCTACCGTTTTAATTTGGTAAGTAGGAAGTAACGGAGCATTTGGAAAGAGAGTGAGCCTATTCATTCATGAAACACGTCGTCGAGACTTCACGTTGCCGCGGCAACGAGGAATCTTTAAACTGTTACCCGCAGGCAAGTTATATGCGACGATCAAATGTCATTATCTCATTGCATTACGTCGAAGATCCCTGTTAGCTATAAGGAAGCAACAATGCTTTAATTTTTCGTGTTTTTTAAAGTTCACTCGCCTACTGTTCAAAAATGCAACGGACGAAAGGACAAAGTCGGTGCTATAAGTCTTCCCAGCATCGCTGTAACAGAAAACTAATACACTAATAATATAAGCTCTGTTGCTCGAGCAAACAAAGACAAGCCAAGGACTGACTAGTCACCAACAGCCAGCCTAAAAAAAATCGCTTACAATTATGCGACAAAGACAAAAAGTTGTTCAATTCTAAAATTATTTAAAACAATTTTTTTTTGATATCATACCATTAATTTAAAAGCATATCAAAACCTTACAGCGTGAGGAAACCAAAAAAAAAAAAAAAGAAAGAGTAAAAAGAACACAGCAAAGACACGTTGCCCAGTGGAAAGGGAAAGTAAATTTAGGGACCCGAAATGCATTCTAGAACCACGTACGATGTAAAATTCTCACAAGATTCTGTGAGTTTAAAATTCTGCTGAAACCCTAAACAGTATTTGATGATACAGCTGATTCTGGTAATGAGTTCCATGGCTCAATTACCCTCAAGGAGAAAAAGTTACTTCGGGTATTTGATTGTGCAAATTGTCGATTTAGCTTCAATCGAGTGGCCTCGATAAAATTTGTATTGGTTGGGTCGAAAAAAGTAAGTGCCAATGGATGATGGCCGCACACAATTCTGTCGGTAAAGTTCAGATCCGCCTTGAGGCGCCTAAGCTCAAGTAAATCAAGGCCTGTTATTCGAAGGCGTTCAATATAAAGGGACGTTTCGCAATCCAGGAAGTCACTTCGTAAACCTACGTTGAGCAGACTAAATTCGGTCAATATCTCGCAAAAGGAAAGGCGACCAAACTGGGCTTGCATATGCCAATATCGGACGCACAAAGTACTTAAATGCCCAAAATTTAATATCCAGGTCACCGGCTGAAGAGAGGCGTCTTACAATTGCTAGACGTTTAAGCGCAGCCGCAGTAATTTTGGTACAGGGAATACTAAACTTAGCGCCAGTGCACACGTGCGTTTTTTAGACGCGCGTTGACGCTGCGGTGCCGCTTCGGTGACGTATGTGCGCGTTCGGTTCCCTAACATCGTGTACAAAAAATTGTAGTTTGAAACCAATAAGACGATATTGCTTTTTCGCCTGCCTCGTGAACAAAAAATATATTTTAAAACCAATGCGACGAATTTTGGTACAATGATGTACTAATTTAAGACGTACCAGGGGAAAATGTTATACATCCTTTGCAGATTAACTAAAAAATTCGGATAAGTTGTTTAATTACTTCCCAGTGAGTCTTCAGTCATTTATGCAGCAACATTTCATACTTCAACAGTGTACTTTCATACTTTCATACTTTCGTACTTTCATATCTTCAACATTACATTTCATATTTCAGGATAGTTCTTTACTCCCCCAATAAACAATTACACGTCTATTTCTTCGAAATTGGACGCCATTTTCGGTAACGCTTTTGCGGTAAACGGCGGACATGTGCACCACTCAAGTCACCCAAGGTACTCAGAGACGCAATTGCGCTTTTTTAACGCTGCGGTACCGCTGAGTTGACTGGGGGTGGGGGGGAGGGAAGAGAGAAATTGCGGTGCAAAACGACCGCACGAGCGGTAACGCAACGTCGACGCTGGTACGTGTGCAGTACCCAACAGATGTCACGTAAACCAAACCGCAAATGCGGTATCGCACGTGTGCACCGGTGCTTAAGGTCACTACAGAACCAAACGCCCAAATCGTTAACTTCACATCAATGTTTGGTTGAATGTGCATGTCTAATGGGTATATAGGTTCTGTTTTGATTCATTCTTCCGAAATGCACATAGTTTGGCATGTGGGAATTGAGATCGCTCTTCGGCTTTAAGAGCTACTTCGGTTCAGCCGCCCAAAACTTTTCTCGCACACAATACAGTTTCCTCTCTCGCGTTCAGTCCCTGGGAATTCTGCGCACGACTTACTTGCATGACGTCACCCCATCGCGAAATCCCTCTTGATCTTCTTTGGGCGGGTGCGTGACAATGGACCGTCCCAGATCCGGTACAGCAAAAGGGCGGTCAAATTATCCCCCCGGTAATTATGTTAGAGGACTCCAGCTGGGAGAAAAAAGTGTGGGGGGTGGCGTAAAAGAAGACAGAGCGAAAGACAGAAAGAAAGAAAGAAGGGAGCAAAGAAAAAAGATGGAGGACAGAGAGAGAGAGACACAAGAAAAGCAAGAAAAATGTTGAAGCGTGCTATCTCAATCTTCACTGTCCGAGAGCAGCCAATAGCTTCTAATATGTGTCCACTCAGTCACGCAGGGCTCTTCCACCGACCCCGTTTCCGCTCCCCTAAATCCCCTTTACAAGGCGCTCGATGGACCGTGCGTCAATGGCTACTCGCACACAACAAGGCGCACGGAGCCCGCAAGGACCACCTTACAAAGACCGGGGTTTATACGCCGAATGACGCGAATAACGGCACTTTCCCAATGGCCAGAAATCGTGATCAATATTGTCTCTGACGACACAGGGAAGACTGCGTTTAGGTTAGGAGTGTTGGCCAAGCTACTTCGGTTGTTGCTGATGTGTTTCGAAAAGTAAACCTGGGTTAATACTGGCAATTTTTCTTTTGCACGGGGTTGCACTCCGGTTCTGAAATCTGAACATTCAATAAAAGATCTTGGTGTTTACCTGTAGTTCTGATCTAAATTACTCAAACCGCTGCACTCAGGTTGTTTACAGAGCATAACAAATCGGTCACGCGATCAGACGCTGTTTAGTATCAGGCGACGTCACAACATTAGTACAGGCTTCCATAGGACCCATTCTCGAATATGCAAGTCAGGTGGGGTCCCCACACCTAAGCAAGGACACTAAACTGGTTGAATCTGTTCAAAGATCGGTCACAAAATATACCCAAGGTTGCTATAACCTATTTCTTGGCCTTGAATTTTTGGAATTTAGACGACCCCGGGTAGACCTAAGTCTCACCTTTTCGATCTTACACGGGCTTGTCAGCATTGACCCGAAGGTTTTCTTCAATATTTGCGGAAATGAATATATTCGGGGTCATTCACTTAAACTCTCTGTAGCTGTAATGAAAAAAATACAAAATAGGTTTTTTTTCCAAACCGAGTGGAACTCCCTTCTATCTGGGCTTGTGACATCAGCCAGTTTCCATCTATTTAAACGAGGCCTAAAATATGTAAACCTTTCCGTATTTTTAAAATATTTTTTGACACTACTCCATTAGTTATATTGTTGTATTGTTCCTATTGTTCTTTGCGATTACCAATTTCAATATGTTTTTCAGTTACACGTCATGTAATATGTCAGCACATTTTTATGTAATTTTTTTATTTAGTATATTTTTGTATATGCACTTGCATGTAATCGTAATTTAGGACAGGTTCAAGTGGAACGCAGCTTTCCCTTCCTTGGTTTCCTCTTGCCTCGTTGATGGTAATGTACTATATCTTATCTAACTGAAAAGAATAGCGAATTGGAAAGCAACAAGTGTTTGAAAACATTATCTATGGCCAATTTTGGACGTGTTCATTATTCCTCAACGACATGTACGATTCCGGATTTTTTTTAAACCATCTCTAGGTGCACCGCTATCAATCTCCAAAATCTGGTTTAAATTGATGCAGTGGTTATTTCGTGATGCGGTCACAAAGGTCGCATTTGAGTGTATTCAAAAATTATTAAATATTATTCAAAATTTTTATGTAACCTTTTTACTAGTTAGCACTGGTCAGAGCCCAAAGTCATTGTAGCAATCGACGTCTCATCGAAAACAATCAAATGTAACCTAACTTAAACCTGTCTCACGTACTTAATTTAGCTTCTCATTCTTTAATAAGTCATTATTTAACCCTTTTTAGCGCATTGCAGTATAAATTCTTGTTTTGTGTGATGCTAACTAGTTGTGATTACTGCTTATCACTTTGCACAAGGGCGATTATCACTTATCAATCGCCCGCAGTATACCATTCAGAGCGCTGATCAGAATAAGACGCAATGATTGAGTGATGTATCAAACATATCCCTTTCTTATTGGCTAAAAAACAACGAGGCAGATACTCAGTGTAATTATCACCTGCGAAGACGGAAGCACGATGGATGGACTAACGTGAAAATTATTTGATAATACCACACGTTGCCAATTATCAGTGGTATTACCTTGTACAGTGACACAAGAAGGATGCAAGATGGATGGAGTAAGCCAAAATATTATTCGATAATGCCATATGTTGTCAATTATCAGTGGTATTATCTCCCACAATGACTGCAAGCTGTTTTGTCGATGGCACAGTTCGGCAAAAATAGACTCATCCGTCGAAGTCAACAGACCTTTGGCGTAAACAACCCATTTCTTCGCAGCCTGCCTGCGAGAAAGAAGACGTTTGTGAAGCAACTTATTTTGATCCAGAAGTGGGTACGCAAGCTGAAACTTGCCAATGGCACAAAAGGAAGGTTATGACGGTAAATCCGATTAAGAAACTCAATCTTCAACACAATCAAAATAAAGCAGCGCAGGGAGAAAGTTAATGACCTTAATGACCTTAACACGTTGGTAACTTCTAATGGGAGCGGTTAAGGTCATTGGACCAAAGAAGCTTTCCTTCTTGTTTTAATGTAACGACCGAAGAAGCTGAATTCGGTCAATGGAGGGGGGAGGAGATCGTCTTGATCTTTAGGGGTAGAACTTTAGGGGAACCGTGTTGTGTGGACCTTATAAGGTAGATGCACTTTTGTAGTGAAAAAATTCGCCGAGATGTGGGCTGTTAGCCGTCATACAGTGGGACAGTGCCGTAATATACTGTGTATTTCCTTCGTGAACACTCTCTGTTTCTACGAAAGGTTGTATATGCTCCTGGTAGTAATTGGACATTTTAAAATGGGTTTTAAATGAAAATAAAACTCCGTAAATATTGTAAAATTAAATAAGAACTAACCGTCACTTACGAATTACCGTTGGGGAGAGGGGTTGAGGTTTAATGGCACGTCGACAGCTATGTCATTAGCGCCAACCTCAGTCACAGTGTGGTGGCCCGGGTTGCCACTGCGCCACAAATTACAGAGATGTTAACCAAACCCCAAATCTAGATCTTGTCGTATGTCTGTCCATCATGCATAATTTGGAAAAAAAGACTCGGACAGGAGGACAGAATCATGTCCCAATTGACACGCTACATCTTACGGAAAGCGGAAAGGGTGACGAATACCACCAAGACGGTGATAGTCAATAAGAACGTGACGGACTACGAGTGGCTGGCGACACCACTGACATCACGAAGGATACCCTCCCGCCTTCCTCCCCAAAGGAAGCAATGAGTATGGTCGGTGTGACCGATACGCAAATGGCCTAACCCCACTTCTGGATTTGCACTACATTTGGATTTGGTGCAAGATTGTAGAATAAACTTATTACCAAACACATTATTATTGTGATTGTTTTTACAGTCTCATTCTAATAATGCGATAGTAGCAACAATGTCCAGAATAAAGGCACGTTTACGCAACCACTCGATTTTGCATTCTCGCAGCTAGAAGCTAGAAATCACCTCAAATTCCAACATGGCGGCGGTTTTATGTCTGCCGCCTCGCAACGAAAACAGCAAATAACGTGAGTTCAGAAGTGTTTGGGAAAATTGTTTCGTCATGAGGAATTCTTTACATTATTGGCACGGATTATAAGACTGCAAGTATTTACTCAAACGATGTCGGATTTAGCTAATCCATTTAGCGTTGTTACCATGGCAATGTCACCTTTGCCATCGCGATTGAGTTATAGCTGCGAGAATGCAAAGGCGAGTCGCTGCGTAAACGCGCCCTAAGGGTGGTTTGGGAAATTTCGGTGGGCACTTTCGGTGAACATTCTTGTGCCACTTGTTCGTATGTATTCCAAAAAAAGTACCCACTTTGGTTCGTGCTCCCTAAATGAAGAAAAAAAAAAAATCAAAACAAAATAACCAAAAGCACCCACTTTTAACTTATTCGGAGTTGATCGTTGTAATAGCAAAACAAAGGCTCAACAATTTGAAAAATAAGTATAACAGTGTACTTATTCACCATATTGTTGTGCCAGCTGATTTTACACTATTAAACAACAGTCAATTACCAATGAATCAAAGGTGGACACTTTGGAACCATGAAAAAAATAATAATATTTAGGGGTTTGAATAATATCTCTGTAATGTGTGGTGCAGTGGCAACCCGGACTACTGCACTGTGACTGAGGTTGGCGCTAATGACCAAGCTGTCGACGCGCCATTAAGCCTCATCCCCCCCCCATGAAAAAAAAAACAGGCAAATTATCGAAAGATGTTTGAACAATGACTTAGGTTTTCTGGAACGATATTCTACCTCCGACAGCAATCGATAAAAACTGTCATCTAAATCACATCAGCCCATTGCTGCAAAAATGTGGAAAAAAAATATTACTTAATACCCACTTTCTTCTCAACCATTGTTAAAACGATGCAGTATAAATCTCAATTCAATTCAATTTTTATTACGAGAGAATGACTACAATAATGGTCAACAATGGCTGGATTTTCTGTATGCTTATTATCCTACTTTCATCCCGACCATTGTTAAAACGATGCTGTAAAACTCGCACGGCTGCAACAATGCACAACAATACATCCTCCATACTTATTTTACACACTTATTCTGCCAACTTATTTTGCATACTTTTAGAACTTTTACAAGTATGATCATCTTTATAAAGCAATATGCTACTTTGGATTTTCCAGCAGTATTATATTCTACTAGAGGAAGCCCGTGCTATGCACGGGGCCGGTCATGAATTAAGTTTATGGACGCATTTTCGGGACATTTTTCTGGCACTCTTCCCGACGACTTGATCGACCACTCATGCCTGCCTCTTCTTTGCGTGCAGGTAGAATGGGAGAGCGCATTTTCAATGCGAGCGCGAGGAGGGGAGAAATGGTTTTCCTTTTAGCCTTCCTTTTAGCCGGCCTCCAGGATTATTATATAGATACCTACAACATTATCTACTTTAAAAACTGCAACAACTCCATGCTGAATGGAGATTCAAATTACTAAACGGAAATGAAAAATGGAAATCCTTGCAATTTTGGGACGTGTGAGAATGCCACACATGACAAATCAATTGCGATGTCTTCAATGTCTTTCCAATGTCAATAATACTCTTTTCCACATGATTCCCTGTGATTTATTAATAGAAACTGCATAAGCCAGTTGTAATGGCAGCTGCTTGCGCGTGCAGTTGACGCCATTCCTTTCGAAAGTGGCAGTAACAGGTTGGATGGGTATCAAATTATCAAAAATTGTAGTAACATCGTATTTTTTCAATAATAGCCAGGACACAAATTGGTAACATTGAGGGTAGCTCTTCATGGACAGCGACAGGTTCATTAAATAAACTCTACAACTCCACCACCGTGCATAAACTGTGTGGATATCCAGAGATTTTGTCTAAGCGTCACGTTAGGGAGGGGGGGGGGGGGGAGACACACTTTTCGTTGATCTCTTGCGCGCGCGGGGGGGCAAGAATTGTTTCAGGGTCACATTTTCATTTCCTCTGGCCCTCACCCCTGCCATAAATAATGACCGGTCCCATATCCAGATTCGTTCGTAAAGATCGGTATTGGATTCGTTCGTTTGCTTCAGTGCTCACTGGCAGCGTTCGCATCAGTGTTCTATTACTTCATGCATCATGGATTGCGCTGCATGATGGAAATCAGAACACAAAATACGCTATGTATTATAGCAACTCTCGCTCGGCCGATTAACCGTAATCTTCCAAACTTAACTCCATGCCTACTTCCCAACTTGTGCCGTTGAATCTTCAGAAGACCATACAACAAAACTTCACCAGCAGGCACGCAAAAAAAAAAGCCCACGAACTTTCATATTTCGTCGGCCAACTACCCACCGAATTCTGTTCGCACGCCACCATCCCTCACACTGGCCGCCATTTTCTTCTCTCCTTAGTTTGGTTGGCACGTTGGGGCCTTCATTACCGACAGGCCTAGTCCCGTGGTCGCATTCATCATGGCCCCCGCCTGCGACCGCCTCGTCCGCGAAATTGGATCATTGCGTGGTAATTTGACGAGGCCGTTGCCGTAATTGCGTTACGAAAAATTTCGCCTGCCACCGCCACGCCGCGTCCTCGTCAGAATGGCAAGCGACCAGGAAGGAAGAATGGGGGGGAACAGAGACAGGACGACGACTAAGGTATCCCAAGATCACCACCAACGGCCCACCAGAGTCGCTTGCTACCCCATTATCACCGTTGGCCTTTTTCCGTTTTTGCCCCACTGGGAAAAAGAGAGAATGTTGGTGGGTGAGGCCACAAGAGAGAGAAAAAGACAGGAGACAAGCAAAAACATCTCCTGCTGGAAGACAAGGAAAGAAGACTTTTAAAGCGTGGAGGTGTTTACAAGTAAAACCTAGGACGATCTAGCTGTGTTAACGGACATGAGGACTGATGTTTTTTTTTTGCCGTTAAAGCTGTCGTACATCCTGTTTAAAACCGCAGTGGCATCAGTCATTTTAAGGGAAATTTTCGGCGTGGTCGTTGACGAAGTGGTTTTTAGAGCCAAGCATAAAAATGCCGGAAACTCTCTGCCGGGAATAGGGATGTTAGTAAACTATCAGGCTTCAGTAAAAAAATTACAAAACTCTGCTTAGATTTTTTATGACTTTTAGCATCCCGTAGTTTACCGTCCCGAAAATTTAGGTGAATCCCTGCAGACCCCCAAAATATGTAACGTCCTAGAAGACCGACGAACAGTTTCAAGTTTTAAGGCTTAATTCTTAGTTTGTCTAAACAGCACTGCTAAGGAACTACGCAGTGAACGTTTACATAATAGGTTCTATGGACAAAAGTTAGTTGTGCCAGCACTATTGAGTTCCACAGTCGACCTGCTAAGACTGACTCCAAACATCAACTGAGGGTCCCTCGTTCAACCACGCCTTTTATACGCACCAGAATAATGGGCCCCTGTCAGGACTTATACGCAATCGGTAACATGCCTTGTGCGTAAAGCGTATCCAACTGGTTTAGCAGGTGGACTCGCTCAGTACTTATTACCCGTTGTTTGCCTCTCAATCTTCTCTTAACAATGTAACGATGCAGGAGCGTAACAATGAAACAAGAACGCACTGTGCAATATTATCCGCCATTGCAGTGTTGAGAGTCGATCTCTTACATCAAAATGGCGGATTGGCTCTGAGCACTAAAATGGCGGATGCATTCATGATTATTATAGACCGGCAATACGTAAATAAAAAAAAAGTTAAAGAATTTTTTTATTTAAGTGTCAGCAACCACAGCAAATTAACGAATTCGTAAATTATACACTGGCAATTGGAATGGTATTAATGGCACAAACCAAAATTAAAATAATAAAAAATATTAAGCAAGTATTTTTTTATTTAAATGTCATGAACCACAGTAAATTAACGAGTGCATTATGCGTTTTAAGACTTTACAAATGCTAGTTTGCTAATTAAATCATTTTATAGGCTACTTAAACTTGAAAATAACGTTGCAACCTTCATTAAAATTAATCGTTCCACCAGAAAACACGTGTCTTAACTGCTCTTTATTACTACCATCGTCTTTGTTAGCAGCATCTTCTTCTGCTTCACCTGATAACCCAATATTGTTCGTATTGTCTTCATCATAGTTACTCGATAAGTCAAATAGATCCTCTAACTCCATAACTTGTTTTGCCATAACAAAAAAGGAACAAGAAATATAGCTCCGCCTGCAATAATCACCGAGCGCGCACCAAACGCAGCCAACAATACTCGTCGGACTGAGAGGCTAAAACCGGGTAATAAATAGGATATCTCCCGCTTCCATTGTCCTGAGATCCAAACAATATCTCGACCCTGCGCGTCTCGACATTGTTAGCTCTCAGCACTCGGAAAACGGGTAATATCTTATACATAGCAACAATGCGCACAGCCGATAGCTGTGTTCGTAGCTATAGGACGACTGCTTTGTCGGGCATGTATTTCCAAGTTGCTCTGAGAAGTGTTGGCTTCGTGATGCGCCTTGCATCTCATGTAACAGCTCGTTACACCTGCAGTGCTATTGGGGGTTTGGCAAAGTTGCTGCGATCGTGCCAAGTGATGGAAGCGTGTTCATCAGTACAGACAGCCAGTAGAGCCAAAGCCTTCTATAGTAAAGGCCGTCTGATGAAACGGTAAAAAAATGCACCTAAAATTAAGCGCGTGGAGGTTTGCTAAGTGGCGCCGTCATGACACAAATGGCGAATTTGCAAACTAGACCGGATTTAGTGACATCGTCTGTGAATAGATGGCGTCACTTAGCAAACCTGGCGCTCCGTTATTTGTGTCGCCTTTTTGCATAGCTTTGTGGAAGCCAAAGAAGGCATTTAATTTAGGAGGCTTTGGTACGGCCATGGTATTTGTATGTTACAAAGTAAAAGCCAGAAAATGAACAAACATACATTAAAACGAGACGTTTCGGCTCATCTCGGAGCCATTATCAAGAATACCTAAAAGCGGAAACAAATTACAAATTACTCTACTGACGTGGATCCATGCTTCATCCGGTTCCCGGAGCAACAGAAAATGGATGTACTGATTGTAAGCTTTTTTTTAAATTAATTTCTTTGAGCCTTAAGTCATCCGAAGCAATTTAATGCTCGTATGGCTGAACCGGCTCAATTTTGAACCCGCTCAATTTTGAACATTACCAGATTTTTATGAGAGAAGAAATATCTGGTAAAGGGAGGAGCCAACCCGGGGATTTGAACCGGGAAACCTCTGATCATCGTTGGGGCCGAAAGATTGGCCAGAATAGTTCCCTAGCTGCTGGAGGAGCATGGTAGCCTCTCACAATACCCTGACCGGCAGTTCTGGCGGGGACTTAGCCAAAGTACGCAAGCTAATTGTAGTTATTGATCACAATTCGCCCACCACATTGCTTAGAATGTCTAGATGTTCAAATACAGAAAAAGAGTTTCTTTTATGTTGAAAAGGTTTATAAAGCGCGAAATTCGCTCGCTTTGCTCGCTTAATCCGTGCATCAGAAACGCAAATGTTTGACAACCTTTTGATGACTCGAAGTTTGTTATATCAAACGTGTACGAGTTCACAATGTTCAACAAAATACACATAATTGCAAAAGGAACTTAAAATATAAAAATACTAAAGTAGAAGGAAATATCTAAAATACAAGCAAGTCTGTAGATAAACACAGAGTGGGTCACCGAGATTAAAAAGTTGATAACAACAGCCAAAAAAACAGTGCAACGTTTTACGGGAAAAGAGAAAAAAATTATGGCTGATCTGTACTTGAAAGAACAAATTTTCCGTGCGTCCAAGCAGTTGAAGCCAAGCAGATTTGGAATCTATACGTCAGTTGCTGATACCATAGATTAGAAAGTTAACTAGATATACCGTCTCACTTCTTCCCATCCTACGCGGACCTCTAGCGGAAGTTGCGGCTACTAATAACTTTGCTAATGCTTTTGCCTTCGAAGCAGCACGAAAGAAAAGCATTAGCAGAGGTATTAGTAGCCGCAACTTCCGCTAGAGGTCCGCGTAGGATGGGAAGAGGTGAGACGGTACATCTAGTTAACTTTCTAATCTATGCTGATACTAAATATGCAAAATACGTCATCGGTGTAGGCGTGTTGCTTTTTTGGGAAAAGTTACGTTTTGCGTAATTTCCCATGATACAGTTCTCATAGTCCGTGGGCCAAACAGTAAAATTTAGCGTTTTAGTGCCAGAAAAGTGGCAAAATTTTACCAATACCACATAATACATCATGTAATATTTAACTACTCTTGGTGTGATAACTTTTAATACGAAGCAGCTTAATGAGTGATAGTGGGGTCAAAAGGTCAAAAAATACTATTTTTGATATTTTGGCCTATTATTTAGGAACCGTTATTACTACAAAAGACTGTTGTTCCAACAACTTTTTTTAATATATCTCGTGCATGTTTGGAGCAAAATGGTAATTTCAGGCGATTTAATCCAAAATCTGTCAAAACTACGAACTTTTGACATTTTGGCATGTTATTAACTAACAGTTATTGCTACGAAAGAGTGGTTGAGATCGAATTTGTTGGCAATAACGTAATCTAAATGTTAGTCATAAATACTTTTTTCCATTGAAGGAAACCGGTCATTTGGAGCAATTTTCGGCCATATCTGGCTTATTTAATGCCAATAGATGTCTCAATTTGGAAAATTACAACCTTCAATTGCTGTTGCCTCATTTATCATTGAGGTGGATGATTCCAATTTGATTCATTCGAAAGATGGGAATATCTTCTTTGCATCAAGGGTAATTGACAGGGTCTACCATTGACAGGGTCTACCATTGACAGGGTCTAC
>JAHWFP010203825.1:36914-53937 GCA_023313725.1 Lithobius niger
GTTTGTTGCGGTAAAATGGATTTTCGCTGTAAATTAATGTATTATTTAAATTTATTTTTAATGCTATTATGGAGTAGGACAATATTAAGGACAATGTATAAAGATTCAATGTTAAGCTGTGTTCGGTAATTAAATACAGATGCAAACCTATTTTCGTGGTCTTTTGGACTTTGACAAACTGCCTGAGCGGGAATTGAACCATCCAACTTTAGGCCGAAACCCTATTCATAAGCCATACTGACACGCAGTAGCATGGCTTAACAGTAGGGCTTTGCCTTAGTCTCGAAGGTTGGTGGTTCAATTCCCGCTCAGGCAGTCTGATATTTAAGTCCTAAAGGCAACAGAAGTAGGTTTGAATCTGTACTTATATATCACTGGTGGAGTGCTTTGGCTTTCAGGACTTTTTTGTGTTTGGTGGCTCAGAATTGTTAAAGTATGTTTGTTTCTGGAATGTTCAGTATATACGAGTTCCATGTTCCGTGAAGGGAAATCTATATATATATATATATATGTTTCGCTTAGGAGCAGACTTAATGATGATGGTGAGGGATCATGACGTCCGGCCTGAAGCGAGCAGGACATCCGACCAGAAGTGAGCAGGCGAGCAGCCTTTGCATTCCAGCGTAGGGAGAGGGTGCGGGGGAGAGTGGCAGGAAGGGCAGGTTGTGGTGGAGGGCGTGAGGAGGTGGCTGTTTGCTAGAACAGCGTATGTTACGTCAAGATCAGCTAGTATTAAATTAAAGCGTTAGCTGCATCTTTAAAGTTTAACCTTGGTTAGATTTGTGGGACTGTAAACACTGAAAACAATTTTTGTTCTGTTTGGATTGGCGCGACGGATGACCGCCCCTTATTTGATCATACATTAATACACTAAGTGCCTTCAATTCATGGTATAGCCACCATATGTCTCTTAAATAAGTAATACGTTATTTTGAGGAACTAAAATAAGTCTAGTGTTGAATTACCGTAGTTGGCACCCAAAAACAATGTTTACGATACTTCACGAAATATAAACGTTGTTTTGAGCAGCTAAACAATGTAATTCAACACTAGAGTTATTTACAACCTGTTTATAAATTATAAGAGCTCACATTTCGTGATGTGTGCTATACATTGTTTTGAGGGGATAAACCCTCAAAACAACGTTTAGCATATTCACGAAATCTGAGCTATTTGCATTTATAACGAGGTTTAAAATAATTCGCGAGTTGAATTACAGTGGTTAGTTCCTCAAACCAACGCATAACTTATTTAAGAGACACAGGTTAGCTGCTACGAATTGGAGGGACCTAACGTAATCCTGTATGATCAAACGAGTGGGTGGGGGGGGGGGGTCATCCGTCGCGCCAATCAAACAGAACAAAAATTGTTTCAAGTGTTTAGGGCGCGTTTATGCAACAACTCGCCTTTGCATTCTCGCAGCTAGAACTCAATCGCGATGGCAAAGGTGACATTGCCATGGTAACGACGCTAAATGGATTAGCTAAATCCGACATCGTTTGAGTAAATACTTGCAGTCTTATAATCCGTGCCAATAATGTAAAGAATTTCTCATGACGAAACAATTTTCCCAAACGCTTCTGAAATCACGTTATTTGTTGTTTTCGTTGCGAGGCGGCAGACATAAAACCGCCGCCATGTTGGAATTTGAGGTGATTTCTAGCTTCTAGCTGCGAGAATGCAAAAGCGAGTGGTTGCGTAAACCCGGCCTTACAGTCCCACAGACCCAACTAAGGCTAAAGTTAAAGAGCAGCCAACTAGATTCAACACTAGACTTAATTTACAACCCCTTTATAAATTCAAGGTAGTCACATTTCGTGAATGCCTAAGCGTTGTTTTGAGGATCTAAACACTAATTCAACACTAAACGTATTTTACAGCCCCTTTATAAATTGAAACTGTGAAGTATGCTAAACATTGTTTTGCGGTAGTAACCACGGTGACGCAACACTAGATTTATTTTACAACCCATTTAATCAAAGACTCACATTTCGTGAATTACGTAAACGTTGTTTTGAGGAGCCAAACACTGTAACTGAACACTAAGATTTATTTTTACAACCCATTCATAAATTCAAAGGGCTAATAAAGAAAGAAATCACAAGGTAAAGGGTAAATGAAGCAAGCAGTCTGCATTAAAGACTGGCCTTGTGAGGATACACAATACACTAATCTGAGAAAGAAAGAAAAGACAACTGCCCCGACTGGGACTCGAACCCAGGACATCTCGTTTACTAGCCGGGGGCTCTAACCACTGCGCTACCGGGGCGGGTACTGGCTACAGGCTCCAGCCGAGCTAAGGAGCTGTTCAATCTTTCTCAGTGGTGACGTAAAGATCACAAACACACATACAAGGAGGGAAATCAACTTTGCTTCTTGGCCTCCACATTGGAAATAATGCAAGCGGCAAATTAAAAAAAAAATCACAAGGTAAAGGGTAAATACTTTTGTGACAGCTCTTTGCTACTACAAAATGAGCTAAACGTTGTTTAAGGGGAACTATCCACCGAAATTCAGTACTAGCTTTATTTTGCAACCACTTCATAAATCCAAAGAGCTAACATTTTGTGATAGCTCTTTGCTACCATAAAATGAGCTAAACGTTGTTTGGGGGAGCTAACCATCATAATTCAACACTAGATTTATTTATATCCCCTTTACAAACTCGAAGGGCTCACATTTTGGGAATTACATAAACGTTGTTTTGGGGAGCTAAACTCTGTAAATCAATACTAGCTTCATTTTTCAACCCCTCCAAAATTCAAAAACGCACGTTTCGAGAAGTATGCTGCACATTGATTTGGGAAGTTAAACGCTGTAATTCAACGCTAGACTTATTTTACAACACCTTTATAAATACAAAGTCACATTTCGTGAAATATGTTGTACTTTTTTTGAGGCACTAAGCACTGTAAATTTAAACTATATTTCTTTTCTAACCCCGTTATAAAAACAAAGAGTTAAAATTTCATGAAATTTCATGAAAATTTCATGAAATGTTGTTGTAAGGTGATAAGGGAGGAAGGAGTCAATATTCATGAAGGCTAAATCAAGGGTAGGAGACATAAGAATTTGGGACCATTCGAGTGAAGACTTTGTATTCAGGGTTGTGGTGGGGACGGTCAAGTGTTTTTATCGAACGTATTACTGACGTGGTATGCGGCAATAGAATCGGGACATAGTAGAATTATTATTTTTATTTAACTGACTAGCTAACCAAGACAATGTCATCACCTGAACGTTACTAAATGACAGAGCAGTAAGTAGGGGTAAGGGAGATGTCATAAATTTTTGATACTTCTACAATGATGGAAGAGGGGTTCATGACACATTTTCACTGTCGCAACCGGTCTTCTGTACAGGTCTGCCACTACCACTAGTGAGGTACACGCCTCTATCCCGCACTGCAACAGCTATCTCTATTATATAATTTAAAAGCAGTAACCATCAGAATTGCCAGTTAAAAATGTGTTAGCTTTTAAGGTTATTTTACATTTTAGGTGTAAATGTCAGCTTTTAGGCCTAATTTTTACTGCAGCTTTAATATCGTAAGAAGCAGCAAACGGAGATTTAGATTGTATAGTAAGCCATTCATTTGTGCAACACGGTGCGCCTCCGGTCACACAGTAACTTTGTTACAACGTAACGCGCAATGTAGCCTATAGTGTATATATCACTGGTAGGGAAGTGACGGAAGAGACGCTGTTGATGAAGCCAGCAGCGACTCGTAGCAACTCGCCGTTGCCGTGGTAACGTGGTTTTAGAACTAATTTTCATTTGTTTGGCCTATTTTTTTAATTGCAGTTTTAATTTCGTAAGTAGAAGATAGACCGAATGGAGAATTTGGTTCGACGGTAAGCCTATTCATTCATGGAACAATGCGACGAGACTATTTTAAACGAAGCTCAAATCCTTTTGTTTTTACGGCTGCGTGTTATCCTTACGATTTCAATCCGACGATCAAATGTTATTATTTAATTTGGTTACGTCGTGGAAGCATATCAGATATAAGGAAGTAACGATGTTTTAGTTTGCCGTATTTTTAAACCAACTTTTGACATTGAATCTAACGTTGTAAAACGTGGTCGTCTCTATCTGGTACCATTGCGAAGTTGAAAAAAGAGGCGGAGGTACAGACAAAGTCGTTGCAATAGTCTTCTCAGCCGGTACGGCTGTACAGAAGACTAAAACAAAGAGCTCAAGTGTGCGTCATAAAGTGCGCAGATTGCCTGGGTTTGTCTTGACATGTCATAAACTAATAACCAATTTACACGATTATAGCCTTTGTAAATTTATTCTGGGTCTACTGTCAAAGCTAACTTGTATTTGATTCAAATTCTTTTAGCAGACTATTGGTTGTAAACCAATACACTATTTACAGTGTATTGGACTGTAAATAGTGGATACTTTAATAAATAGTGTACCACGCCGCTGTTTAAACGACGAGGAAGCAGTAATGAATACATTTAACGATGTGCTCGTCGTGTTTACATTGGCGTTTACAATATTTACTCGTACGCTTGTCTTTGAGTAATGTTTACGTGCATTAACCATCTCTAATAATTCATTAATTGACATTAATCAATGTACATAATATAAAGCCAAATTGGAAACTGGCCATCAGCTAATATTTTACACTAGAAGCAACTTACTCATACAAATAAACAAAGAATAAATCACAAGACAACCTGCATTAAATACTGTACTTGTTAAAATGCTGAATGCACTATTCTGAGAAAAGGAAAAGGCTTACAGGGACCGAACCTCGGAATTCCCACATACTAAGCTGGGTGCGCTAACCACTCCACTAGCAGGGAGCACCCTGGCTACTGCCCCCAGTCGAGCTTACTAGCTGTTCCGAGCTGTTCTGTCTTTCTCAATGGCGATCTAAATCAATGGTGATTGTTTCGTTTGAAGGAACTAGGGCCGCCCCCACATGGCTGGTTTTACGGAACATTATTGTGATTTTTGTCATATGCAGTAAATATACCATAATTGGCATCTGCAATAACGTAACAAATGAATGTTTATGACGTTACTGCATATGCATATGTCAATTATTGTTGAAGGTCCTTACAAATGGTTATCAAAATTAAGCACCCCCGTCAGCAGTCGCTCATGATTTCCCGTTTGCATGAAAATACTGTGATGTCATTACATCTGCCAATTACTGTTGAAGGTCCTTACAAAATAAACATCACCGTCGTCCACCACCCAAGCCTACGAACCTCTCCAGAATAAATATTATCGAGATTCTTTCTACGGACTTTAATAGAATAAGGATTATTGAAGAATACTACTGCGGACAAACAAACAAGTAAACAAACCCAAACTATGACCTTAGTTATATAGATTCCTTCTTTTATTGTCACATATTTATAAGACTGCGAACAATTGCCTGATATATCATCCAGATGGCGTTGATACCATTTCAACGACATCTTTGCCATTGCGATTAAATTCTAGCTGCGAGAATGCAAAAAAAAAATGAGGCGTTGCGTAAATGCGCTTACCACGGAAGCAACAATGGTGATAACAATGGTGATAAGTGTGGGAGGCAGGGAGAGGGCAGGAGAGAACGTGGGGGGGGGGGAATTCATTGTAACGCGAGTCGAACCTAATATTCAGTAAGAGGGACCATGAGAAACTTGGCCAGCCACAATTTGATATTTATTAAAAATAAAATCAAACCGTACGTGAGACCAGTACATGTCACAGAATGGTATAGGTATGGCACCACCTACGAGAAAAAACCGAATTACCGTAAATCGTGTATTAAAAGCCTGGTTGAATCTAAAGCCCAAGCTGTCGACGCGCCATTAAGCCTCATCTCCCCCCCCCCCTAAAGCCCACACCCTAAAATGCTGTAAAATCAAAATCGTGGAAATAATGGAGTTAAAGCTCACCCCTCAAATTGTCGTTTTTCAATAAAGATAGTACTGCTTGCTATGTTTACTGGCCCCTTCTCCCTCCCTGTAGTAATAGTGGACTCTTCCTTTAGCTCTTAGCACCTGCACAAGACATCTCACCTAAGCCTCCTCCCTTATTCACAGCAATTAAAAGGATGTACAAATTGGCCGTTCATAGATCGTTCAAAAGCTTCCAATTTTCTGTAATACATGTCCAGAAAGGTTATAAAATTGATATTGCTTGATTTAAAACCCACCCCCTATTTTTGCCAAATTAACTGCGTAAGCCCATGGACGTTTAATCCACGATTTACAGTATATGTTGAAGTAAAAAGGATACGGAATTTGTTACGAGTTCATCAGGGTAGGTATTGTTGGAATTACCCAAAAAAAACTGTGTAGGTAAGCTAAGGGCAGGTATAGCAACGATAATTTTCTTTCTTACTAGCTTTTACTTCGTTAATACTAAATCTGCTTGCTGCTTCTTGCCTTTACCGGAGCATGTGGATTTGCGTTATCTATACGTAGTAACCATGGCAACGACGAGGACGCAGATCTTCTCCTCGTGCCTCGCAACATGACAGCATCGATTTATGACAACAAGAAAATAATTTATATACTCCAGTACAAGATGGCAATTTCTGAATGGTGGCATTCGATTGTTTGCTTTCGATTCGAAAATCTCTAAATGGACGCCATGTTGGATTTTGAATTCTAGCTACGAGCAGCCATTTGTTCTACCGTCGTCTGATCACTACCAGAAGTTTTAGAATTATTTTGTGAGCGAAGAGAAGAATCGGTTCACAGATGGCATCTGACTGGCACGAATCCCCACAAGAATTATTAAAACAAACAAATTTAAATTTTCAGTCCTCATTTACGGACCTTGTTCACAATAAAATAACACTAAATGAAGAGTAGCAACACTGCGCAGCCTACTACACGGCCATGTTGGAAAAAGGCTGTTCTTCATGCAAGAATAGCAAATTTTGGAAATAGCAAGAAATGACAACAACGTTGCAGCAATGTTTAAAATTACGGTTGCACGTTGTTCTTTATCCGTGTTGTCATTTATAATACATTTAATTTGTTATGCATAGGCGCATTCATTTATACCACACACCATGGCTGTTTGCTGTGACGTGCATATCACGTGGCTGGGCTAGTCCAATCAGACGGCCAAACAGCCGTTGTTCTCATTCGTCATTGGCTAACTCATCGTGACGTCACGGCAAACAGCCATTGCGCATGGTTTAGTAGACACTGGAAGCTAATCGTAAATAAATAACGGGGGGGGGGGGAGAATGAGGCTTAATGGCGCGTCGACAGCTTGGTCATTAGCGCCAACCTCAGTCACAGTGCAGTGGTCCGGGTTGCCACTGCACCACACATTACAGAGATATTATTCAAAAACCCCTAATCTAAATCTTGTCATACATCTGTACCTTCTGCAAAAATTGAAAAACACCGGACAGGAGGACAGACTTATCGCCCAATTGACGAGCAATGTCATGCGGAAGACAGAAACGACGACGAACACCAACGAAATAACGGTTGACTAGCAAATAGCGTCCGGCGAGAGTGAAGGTATCGTTGCATAAACACATCCTAACTGTTGAGGACAAACTAGCTAAGCGAAAGATGGGTGATATGAATCGCATTAAGAAGAGAGAGAATGACAAGTTATTACATCAAATAATTCTTTTGCACAACGTGTAACGAAACTGTGTCCTGTCAGCATGGTGAAGCAGCAACTGAAGAATCAGAACAGTGGCCATTTGACATTCTGGTGATATCGGAGTAGTCAGGCATGTGGGGAAACACAAAGTAAACGAGGGTTACTCCTGATCATCCTTTGTTGATACATCCTTTGTTAACCATTAACTTGAGTTGGCATCAAAATGGTGGCAGCAATTATGAGGTTGAGGGTTCAACTTCCTGATAACACTTCAACTGGACGATCCTACTGAGTCCCTCTTTCAAAGATCTCTGTTCCTTCCGCACATGTGCGTTCCCCCTTTGAGCAATGGTCCCTCTAGGATTTGAGGTGGCGGTCGAGGCTGTTGGTAAGAAAAACTGCTTTGTTACGTGCTCCTCCTTCCACCATCCCTCCTCCTCCCCTCTCAAATGGTCTCTTCCCTTCGTCTTTCTCCAGCGATCTCCCAGGACCACTAAACGATAGCAACATAAAGCTTTCTGACCTCCAGTGTCTAGTCTTTGCTTAGCGAAGGTCGACGACTTTCGAAGTCGATTCCCAATGGAATTTGTTGACGACCTCACACTCTCTCGCTATCGACCATAAGTGATGGGCGAGATGCATTCAACTTTTATGCCGTTGCATCATTAGGTCCTCGCGAGGGCACTGTTGGTTCAAGCATAAAATGCATAAAAGCTGTCACTACTTTGTTTGTATACATCGACGACAACCTACTAACAACTGAGCGGATGATCAGCCTTCCATGCAACGCACTTAGTGACGTGTTTGTCCACGGGGAGGCACTGCTTAGTGTTCTTCAAAACGTATTACTCATCGAAAGCGTTCACAAATTGTGGGGGACGGGTGGCAGGGGAGGAACGGAAATGCGAGTGTTGAGCAGCGCCAACCGGAAAACTCGTAAACTTTTACAAGGTGTAGCCTGTGAACCAGAACACATTCTGTGTTGTGTTAAAGGAAACCGTTACATCCTGACCTGGTAATAAGAACTGGTTGCATAAAGGTTACCAGAAGGTTATCATCGGATGTGTCCAGCTGTTTTAGGTTCGTTTTGCAAAGGAAGAAGCTACTATAAATCCCCACTAGAGTGGAGTGTAAAAATCTTTTTTTTTTTAATTCCTCAATGGGCAGGGTGTGGAAAAGATGCTCTTGGGCATCAGTATCACACACAAAAAATGTCATCACTCTGGGGTCATGTCTTGAAGTGCCCCAAGGGCCTTTAAGTTTAACATTGTACGGCAATGGGCAGAATGGCGAAAAAGGAAAAATTGATGATTTGCTTGGTTTTAAATTTAATTTTAACGTTGTAACATTTGAAACACTTACGGTGGGGATCGATATCCAGTTGAGGTCTAAACTAGCCCCGGATTAGCTTAACCCTGGATCTAACTAACCCTCGACCTGGGAGTTAGTGGACTGGAGGAAAAAGTTGGTGATATCCATGTTGGACTAAGTTGGGGTTTTGTTAGCTCTTTATTCCTTAGACCTCGACCTTCAGGCTAAATTAGCTATCGATATACTTATGTAAATATGTTTTTAAACATCAGGAATACTAATCCTGGATGGATATCACCGCTTTTTACATCTAGGGGCTAACTACTCAGTATTAAGTTAGTCCTCGACCTACAGGCTAAATTTTGCTTAGCCCTCGACTTATTTCGTGATGGATATCACCATTTTCCTTTATTACTGAGCTTAACCCAAGGATTAAAAGAAAAAAATTTTGACCACCCCTTTCAAGGTCCAAAAATAATGTGATACCGCCCTACCCCCAAAAAATGCACTTTTCATATACCTATTGAGACAGTCTGCAGATGATTCCTGTAGCCAAGATTCGTGCTGTACGCAAACTAAGTCAGAAGCTCGCCACACCGCGAGTTGCCAGTAATTGTAAGGAAACGTGTCTCGTTTTTAACGATATGACATGTTGGGTTAAAATTGTTCTATAAAATGTCCCTTACACCCATCTCTTGTCGAGATTCATACGATAAGTATGATGAACACACCGCATAACATGGTTAGCACCTGAAAGACAGAAGAAGTCGAGAAACCAGGTACCAAGGATTTTCTACAAAGTTCTTTGTAAAAACCATACTTGCAGTAGTGGTAATAATAGCTTCAACAACTTTGTTAACACTCACATCATGAAGCTGAGGCGTATTTATAAATTTTGTCTGCTGGAAGTGCTATTTTTAGGTCGAAAAATGACTTTTTCTTCCGTTGGTCAGTGTGTTTTTTGACCCCCACCCCATCATGACAAGACCTGACAAATTTATGACCTTCCCTCCGGGCCCCCCCCCCCCCCCCGTCCCATCGGCAATAAATAATGACCGGTCCCTTAATGTGCTAGAGCATTTCCCGGTAGTAATACTGAAGGAGTCGGTACGAAAACTGATGATTCAGGAACGAGGACATCGTATGTATTTTCGGAACACATTGATGGCACTTCTGCAGAGGTTCGAAACGATATCTAAACGATATGGAATTGGATAACAATCTTTTTGTCACACTATTACCTTCCTTTCCTGAAAAAATGCTTGATGACTGGGAAGCAAATTGTGCGCACACACATTCTTGACATGGAATACGTGTAAAAATGATTTATTAAATAAGTTATAATTCTCAAATGCGTTTACGTAGGTTTTGCTTATACGTTGTAACCGTATAGGCAAAGGTTACAACCAACACCGTACTACCTCTTAACAATGCTGAAATCTTAACCCACGCCGCCTTAAAGTGAGTGGAGCTAAAAGAAACAAAAAAGCTTGAAATTGAGTGTTTAGTCGAACAGCTGAATACACGCTTTGTTTTTGGAAAACTAGCCTCTTCGATGAGTTGAATGAAAATTTTCACTTGCACTAGTGATCTGAGTATTGCAAAGTGATGTTCTCATTAGCATCATCGTGACAGATCCCCTCTTGTTTCCCAAAAAGGCAATTTCCCAGAGCCTAGATTATTAGCAAGAATTTATAGGGTTGGGGAGGAGAATTTGTGACTGAGACCCCATACTGAAACGTCTTAGATACATTCGCATTAGTTCAATCTTAGTTTATAGAGGGCGCCACGAGTTTTATGTGGGAATTTCTACTCAGTTTTTAGCCTGAAATTAAACTAATGTAAACGAAACTAGCTTGATTTTAATTATTATTTAGCCTAGCTTAGTTGTAATTTAGTTTACTTTAGATTTGGGCTGAAAAATGAGCAAAAATTACCAGATAGAACACGTGGCGCCCTCTGAGAACTCGGACTGAAATAATGGGGACGAATCTAACGTGTTTCATTAGGGACTTTTTAGAGTTACAAATTCTCCTCCCAAACCCTATAAATTCTTGTTATTAGTCATGTGGTCTCCCATGCTGTCTTGCGGCGAGGAAACAAAGGGCGTCAACCTTCATCCATGTTCTTACAACGGTAAACAAGGACGGCGCATTTCCAAATGCGAGAAGTTCTACCATTTGTATACATAACCACCGGGAATTCATCCATTATGCAACCAGCATCCATACCCCTCAATGGCACAATAGCATATTCCCGCAGTTTTCACCTACCGTACCGCAGAAACGTATGTATCGACTAAACTTGGGAAAGAAACCCATTTGTTCACAGCCAGAACGAATTTAAGGGTGACTGTTCAGCAAAAAGTTAAACAAGAATAGGAGATTAGTTCTGACTTAATATTGCTTGCCACATTAAAGGTGGGATGCCACCGAACGAAAGTTTGGAGCATCTCGCGCCATCGAGTGCTATCTAGTTCTCTCTAGCGCTTGCTCGCAGAAAGCAAAGGAATGCACAAAGAAATATCTTTGAAGGGCAATTAGATCCATTTTGACATGCATGTTTGACTCTTGGATCACTTACACAATAATTAAACACAAAAATTGCGGTAAGAATACGTTACTTACGTCCGATATAACAATTTAATTACTGCATCACCAAAACAAGACACGGAGATCGTCATTGTTTTGCTGGAACGCTCAGAAATTAATGCCGACAGATGTCACTTTTCGATTTCGACTCGCAGCCGATTGAGATAGCTGTATTGACTGTGAAGAGCTCGAGCATCTGATGGCCTTAGCTGGCCGGCAGTGGTGGCCAGCTAAGGCCGTCAGACGCTTGAGCTCCTCACAGTCAATACAGCTATCTCAATCGGCTGCGAGTCGAAATCGAAGAGATCCGTCTGTCGGCATTAATTTCTGCGAGTTCCAGCAAAACAATGGCGACCTCCGTGTCGTGTTTTGGTGATGCAGTAATTAAATTGTTATATCGGACGTATACGTAACGTATTCTTACCGCAATTCTTGTGTTTAGTTATTGTGTAAGTGATCCAAAAGTCAAACATGCATGTCAAAATGGATGTTAATTGCCCTTTAAATACAACAAACAAGCCACATGACTTCTGAATTATCGAGTGAAAGTTTGGTAAATCCTCGTGCATCTGGAAGCAAGCAGCGAAAATTAACGACATTAATGCCACTAGATGGCGCCGCAGTAGAATATAAAGAAAATACCCTGGCGCCATCTAGTCCCAAATTTTTATTCAATAATGAAGGAGTCACGTGGTTTCTTTGTTGTGTTTAAAGGTATTGCTTCTAGCATTCTTTGCTTTCTGCGAGAAAGAACTCGATAGGGCGACTTTAATTTGGTGTCAGCCCGCCTTTAAGTCTGCAAAGGATAACAACCGTCTGGCATTGTTTTGATTATATGTTTAGCAACTGTCTGGCGCGAATGCACAGCGAATGTTTAGCAAAACATTATACAAGAATGAGGGATTAGCAGTGGCTTAATATCACATGCCACATTAAATCAGCAAAGGATAACAACTGTCTGGCATTTGTCTGGCCTCACAACAACGATGGTTCTCAACTAGTTACCGTTTATGGATTCTGGAAGTTATAGGATGCAAGCATCGTCGAAATGCAACACAGCCCAGAATCAGGTAACTATTTTTCTGACGAATATGTTTTACAATGTCACCAGCCATACATCTTTCTGGGATTGGAGTGATATCGACAAAGCTGTTCAAAACGAGAATTGAACGCATCGCAAAGCAGATTTGGAAGTAGATCTGGAAGCATGATCGAAGACACAAGACGCTGAAAATACCATGGAAAAAACTGAATGGGCCACAAAATTGCCTGGGTGACGTTTTCAGCGGGTAGTTGTAGTTCTACGAACAAGTCATTTGTAGATATGTCCGTGGTGCAAACAATTCATTCCGTATTGTGTAAATTTTTGTCACAACTCACTGCGTTGATGGTGGCGAATACCAATCGAACACTTTGTACGAAACTTTAGTTAAATATTAGAAATTATTTGTTCCTATATGCAATGCAGCCTACATTAGCGTACATGTTCAGTCTTCAGAATTAAATGAACGTGTTTGCTGAGAATAGTGAGGAGAATGCCCTAGTGACGAGACAGCATCTGCAACAATGAACAGTCCATTGTTAACCATTGTTACGATAGGGTTAATTCTTGCACAAAAAGGCATCAAAATACGCTTAGCTTCCATGGCTTAATGACCAAAGGACAGCGGGACGTCATTTCGTTGCACGTGAATCAATCACGCATCCAAGATGTTGGCTGCCGATAAATAGCCCATCCAGCAGTACGAAAAGGGATATGAAACAGAATTTAAACTTAAGGTTAGCCTGCATTGTTGCAACACACATTCTGCGGCCTTGCAGTGCTGGAAACACCGGTTCTCGTCAGATCCCCGAAGTTAAGCAGCATTGGGCTGGATTGATACTTGGGTGGGTGACCGCCTGGGAATCTGGCTGTTGCAGACATAGGGCCTTAGGGCTTCGGTCAGATGACCAGGAGTGGTTAACGCTCGTTAAACCCTTTACCCTTTTTAAAACAAACATTCAGTTGTCCGCCATTATTTTGGGAACAGAGTCACTGTTCTGAGAATCCTTTTCATTCACTCGTAACTTTCCCAATAATTATCGAGTTCTCAGTACGTGGATACGATTCTCAGATAATCTTTCCTTTAATAATGTATAGTAACGTGACTCTGACTGCTCCTTCCGGAATAAAAGCGGACAACCAGGGCCGACGGAAACGGTACGGCTGATAAGGCCGCCGTACCAGTTTTAGGCGCATAATTAAAAAAAAAAAACACAAAAAAAACACCTGCTAAAACGCATGCTGAACATTCATTATCATTCGTTCCGTTCCGACCCTTGTCATCCCTGTGCAAAGTGAATAGCAAGTTGCTCAAACACTATCTGGGTTGTTAAGCTGCCCTGCCTGACAAATCAACCTTTTCCCCCTAAGCAGTGAGTGGACCGTGCCCACTCAGGGCAGTGCTGGCCGATATTTATGTGTTTCTGAAACTAGAGTTTCATTCTTCGGCGGCTACACTGGCAAAATCGGCACGTCCGTATTCAAAAGGGAAGTGGCGACTTCACAAATTTTAGGCAGTAGCGGCAGCTTTTTTATTCTCACTTGTTGAAAAATCTGCACTACTAGAAAGGGTAATATGGGATCACAATGGTTAAAAATGTTGACTGTTGAAAACAAAGGCAGCCTAGTCGCGTTCGACTGTGGGGCAAGATAGACTAAGCTAAGCCATCAGATGGTACTACACGTACACGCGGAAACAACAGATACGGTGGCAGAATATATTTGTCCAGCATGCTGAACATAGGTCAACAATTTTGGGGAAGGTATTGCTTTGGATTGCCCCCTTGTATTAAAGCCTCACAATAGCCGTACCACTAATTATTTGCTCCCGTCGGGCCTGCGGACAACTGACTGTTCCTGTCAATGCAGGTGTCTTAGATATTTGTAAATTTTCACTGACCGAAAGGTGGTAAATGTCTTTTAATGTTTGTGTTATTATTGGACGGTCTGTGACGAATGGTAGTCAGTGACGAATATGCTGATGGGGGATGAGGTTGAATGGCGCAGAGATAGCTGGGTCATTAGCACCGACCTCAGCCAGTGCAGTGGCCCGGGTTGCCAATGCGCCACACATCACACATTACACAGATGTTAACCAAACCCCAAATCTAGATCTCGTATATAAAATTGAAAAACCACAGACAGGAAGACATGATCATCACACAACTGATGATTATCGCGGAAGGTTTAAACGGCGACGAATACCAACAAGTTGGTGACAATCAACAAGAACATGAAAGGCCGTGAGTGTTGGTGACACTAATGATATTCAAGAGTTATGTAACACTCCCTCCCCCTCTCAAAAGAAAACAATGAGTAAGATTGGTGTGACCAATCCGCAAACGGCCTAACACCACCTCTTCCCGGAGAGGTGCTGTTAGCCCGTTTGCGAGTGCCATTCCTGGAAAGTACCTATGATAGCCCCTAACTTAGCCATCTTGTTTGTCCCACAAGGCATATTCAGAAAAAGAACAGAAGAGCCTATGCATGTCGTTGTACAACAGCCCGTGTTTAATTATAGAATATTGCTGGCTTCTTCTACAAGCCAGATTCTTCAGTGACGAAGGTGAGTTTTATGGAGTTTTCACCTTCAAAAGCTCTCTGCATCGAAGAGTTACTCTCAGCAATAATTCAGCGCAGTTGTCAACCGATTTGGCTCGAGTCAACCCTTTTTGTCAGCCACTAGTTCATTAGCACCCATGGTCATCTGTCAAGCACGTGAGGAAGAGGGCAATAAAACCTTCCAAAAACGAAAAGCGTCATTACGTTGGGGGCGTTCCGTTTCGTTTCGTTCCCGTTCCCTGTCTTCACCTTTTCCAAAAACCGCTCTCACTCATTACTTTCCTGATGAACTGAAACTTAAAGAAGCATGAAAGCTCTTAGGAAACCTGGGATTTGTGGGTAGACAGCCAAAAAAAAAAAAAAAAACGAAAAAAGAACAACCCAAAGAAAAAGAGAGAAAATTGCACTCAGTCGAGAAATCCACTAAAGTTAATACAAAAAAGTGAACGGACGTAAAATCTCGACCAGAAAAAAAAATAAGTGAAAAAAAAAAATAATTAGCCGGATGCCGCAGCCTCAAAGGAGTCGTTCTAAAGCAGCTGCATTTTTTTCCTTTTTATTTTTTTAGTAATTTGCATTTCAATCCATTCAGCAAGCAACACAACTTTCCTCTTTTTTTTTTTGTTTCGGTTTCGTTTTTTCTTCAGTCTATAGTGTATACTACCTCCTATTCTCTTCTCCCACCTAAGTCCCGTTTTAATCTCACTAGGTACGTGTCGGCCTTTACCGGCAGCTTACTGCACGAGCGATTTATTGTTGCGCCTGCCCCTGGGGCCAATGGCCGCCATTCGTCAACACCAATACCGTTAAGCCCTCTGTCACGTGATCTCGTTCCTTTTCGACCCCGTGCTTAGTGCAAACCCCAGCGTAAGTCTCTAACACAAGTGAACGAAAAAGAATGGAATCGCTGCTTCCCAACACGTGGTGTTGTTGCCGCCAGGGAGAACTTGTGGCGACAAACCAACCTTCCGGTGAGAGGGTAAAAAACAACAAATGTGTCCGTATTTATCGCTGGGATTAATAACGAAAGGAAAAGTCAGAGATTATGTATAGGTTAGGTTTCACTCGGTCAGAAAAAAAACAGCTTGCCTGCAGGTACACGCTAAATTCGTTCTCAGCTTCCATTCATAATGGTATCAGTCATTTGATAAAATGAATAGAATGGAAACCATAAGGAAAAACTTTCCGAGGATCTAATGAAATAGTTTTATAAACGAATTCCCCAAATGAGTTTATGCAGCTTGGCGCAAAGTAAAAAAAAAAATAATTAAAATTGCACTACGGTTATTGGTGCAGAAATTTTGGCATTGTCATACCAACACCTATTTCTTCTCTGGCAAATATCACTAGAAATCACAATAGCTCGTGAAAAAAATTAATTTGTAGGTAAAGTAGACCAATCTGAGGATTCCTCCCCGATAAGGCAATGGATCCACAATGTCATACACTCAAAACGATTTTTAATTTTCGGCATTAATTGCGTGTCTCGTTCACAATTTTTTAAAAGGTAAAACACTTAAAAACCTGACGCAGCCAGAGCTGCTGGCGTGCCAAAACGGAATATTGGAATGACACGACAATAGTTCACTCGTAGAGAAAATAATTCCCTCGGACAGAGTAGTAAGTAAGAAGTGCGTTAAGAAACTTGTTCTTTCAAGAAAAACAGGCTCATGGTTACACGTTTGCACTACTACCTAGATCTGTAAATTTTTGCAGCCAGATTATCGTTGCTCACAAAGTAATAAGCTCCAGGTGTAGGTGGGTTTATTTAAAGCCGCAACACTTCAGGGAAAAAAAAATTAGTAAGCCTAAGAGCAAAAACTCGCAAAAGCTGGCAGCAAGTTAAAACATGCTGAAAAGGACAGGGTTCAGAGCACAGGGACTCGTCGTCTCGTCACTCGGCGCCGCATGAATACAGAGTACTGTACGT
>JAHWFP010203826.1:1578-48274 GCA_023313725.1 Lithobius niger
CCCCCCCCCCCCCCCCCAACGGAGTTTGTTGCTCAAAATTAAATAAACTGTTTTTAATTGAAGGAAAAGGCTTTTACTGTACATTCGGATGAGGTTACAATGATCGGAGCCCTGAAATAAAATACAAAATAAACACTGAATGTCAGGTAAAATAAAATAAAAATAGTTGTTTGCCATTTTTGAACAAGGTAGAGTCCATGGAAATAATTTACGTTAAATATTGCTTTTATAAAAGCCTAGGCAAAAGATTAAAATAAACCAGCTTGTGTTTAAATGCTAGAACGCATTAAAATTAAAGTGTATTATCGCAGCCACAAATAACAACAAGAGTGCAGTCAAAGTTTTCATGGATGCTAAAATCGTCACCTTAGTAATATAAAAACGTAGAGTACGGGTCCTCATACATGTATGTGGTTGGGTGCCGATTGGCAGCCCCTCCTACAACAACACTAAGCTAGTCGGCTTTATGCCTGGAAATAAATTCAAATATAAATAAATATTTACAAGTTTGTTTTGGAAAACGGCGACGTGAATTGCGTGCGGCGGCGCTCAGTTTGAGCACTTTTTCAAACTGCTGTGGTGAACAAAGTAAGTTGAAATTTAAAGTTCTGTTTTCACAGGATGACAGATAAAGTTCAGGGCTATTAAACGGTGCAAACTAGAGTCGTTTCTGTCCATTTTCCTTGGAGATACACAATTTTAAAGATGGAGTTGTGGAAACAGGCCTATATACTCGTGAGCGCTAAGAAAAAAAAATAAGAGTTTTGGATGTTTGGTGCCGGTTCTCCTAACCAATCTTCGGGATTTTAGGCCTCATGCCTTTACAGGTTCCAGGCCGTTGATTCGCCATCATCAGAATCTCATTTTAACAAAGCAACGCGAAAAGGCGTCAACTTTTCGGCAAGTGCGTGAACTGGCGTTGAATGAGCAGGCGAAACACCCGATCTTTTACCTCAATCAGCCTTTAGTCCAGTAGAATTGGCCAAAATTTCGACGTTGCCTGGAACTAATTCGGAAGGAGATGAAACTTGGTAGATATGTTCTGAATACCATTGTAAACTTTCTCCTAAAATTCCCCACCATTCCCACTTGAGCTCCCGCCACCATCTTGGAAAATGGCGGCCGTTTTCGCATTTTTTTGCTTTATCATCGAATCTATCCATTTTTTGAAAGGAAGATGCGTTACGAAGTTGCTTAATACACTGTATTAAGAAACACTGTATTAAGAAATACGCTGTATTAAGAATGTATTAAGAATGTACACTGTATTAACACTGTATTAAGAATACACTGTATTAAGAACCTTTCTAACACATCTTCCTTTAAAAAAAAGTATAGATTTTTCTATACAATGCAATCTAAAATGAAAAATGAAAGCCGTTTTTGCGTTTTTTGACCGTATAACCGAATTTATGCATTTTTTGAATGGAAGATGTGTTAGTGTTTTGTAATGCGCTGTATTAAGCAACTTTCTAACACGTCTTCCTTTTTTTTTAAATGCATATAGATTCGGCTATACAATGCAAACAAAAATGGCGGCTTTTTTAGCGTTTTTTACCGTATAGCAGAATGTCCGTATTTATTGAAAGGAAGATGTGTTACAAAGTTGCTTAATAAACTATATTAAGCAACTTTCTAACGCATCTTCCTTTTTAAAAAAAAAATGCATAGATTCGGCTATACAATGCAAACAAAAATGGAAAATAGCGATTTTTTTAGCGTTTTTTGACCGTATAGCAGAACGTACGTATTTTTTGAAAGGAAGATGTGTTACAATGTTGTTTAATACACCAAATTAAACAACTTCCTAACAGATCTTATTTTCAAAAATGAAAAATTGAAAACTCATTGAGTACATATACTGTTATTATTGTTCTAACAAATCTACTGCATGTTGTCGAACGGAATTGCAGTTGAGCATATTTCCACCCACTGCTGGTGCAACACAACAACATTCATTGCGTTCGTATCTTCAAATACAACAATGGCATGGCAATCATTTGGAGCCAGAAAAATGGGGTTGGGAGTATAGACACCAAGGACTTGCACCCATCCAAACACTTTCTCCTCCAGCACTAGATCACCTTATGAATATGATTTGCTGCAATTGTACAATGGATTGTGCCAAGCGCTTTGGCTGTAAAAAAGCCATTTTAAAATATTCAATGCTCTGGGGAACTTTAAATACCGATGGTACGGATGATTTACTTCGGTTTTCGTTCATTATCACTTACTTCTTTTTAACGCAGTACCAAAAGTGTTCCAGTTACTCCAAACTAGCAAATTTTCGAATGCACACGCACCAACTGTCCTACTTCCACACCGAACGCGATGATTCAAACGAACTTCCACACCAAACTTCCAAACGAACTTCCACACCGAACGCGATGATTCAAATCCCCCCCCCCCCCCCCCATCATTGCATTCGGTGTGGAAGTATGACGGTTGGAGCGTGTGCGTCTCACTGCCCAAGCCTGAGGAAGCATGCCAGTATAAGCATTCGAAAATTTGCTAGTTTAGAGTAACTGGAACACTTTTTGGTATTCCGTTAAAAAGAAGTGAGCGAGCTCTGCGGAAGCTGTCATGGGTTAACATGCAAGGATTCTTCTCAAGTATCGTCAACAACTATTGCAGATGAAGAAGATCCGGAAGATTTTCATGATATGAAACAATTATCAGAAAATGAACAATCTATTAGTGAATGATCTGGTGTGCAAGAAAACCTACGAGATAACGCCAAAAGCAAATGGGCCGTGTAGATTTGGTATACTAGAAGATGATTGATTAATCAAACTAAAAGATCATTCAATAAACGGTGTTCCAAATTATTCATGTTTTTACAAATCTACCTTATGTAGGATATTTGTGAAGTTCTTTAGTTGGTTTCAATGTTTTCAGTACCTACGTTGATTAACACGGTGAATTTCTAACTGAAGCGCAATAATTCACTCTGTTACTTGTCAATAACCACGTTAGTTTAAGTTGATGATGTTCAAACATAGGACATAAAAATTAATGTTTGCTGCATTGTATAGCCGAATCTATGCACATTTTTGAAAGGAAGATGTGTTAAAAAGTTGCTTAATACAGTGTAAAAATTGCATAGATTAGCCAGTACTGTCAAATAATGCAAAAACAGCCACCATTTTAGATTGCATTGTATAGTCGAATCTATGCATTTTTTTTTAATGAAAGATGTGTTAGAAAGTTTGTTAATAGAGTGTTAGGCAACTTTGTATGACACCTTCCTTTCAGAAAATCCATAGATTCGGCTATACGGTCAAAAGACGCTAAAACGGCCGCCATATCTGCCATTTTTGATTGCGTTGTATAGACGAATCTATGCATTTTTTAAAAGGAAGATGTGTTAAAGTTGTTTAATACAGTGCATTATACATCTTTGTAACACATCTTCCTTTCAAAAAACGCATAGATTCGGCTATACAGTGAAAAAACGCAAAAATAGCCGCAATTTTCCGTTTTAAATTGAATTGTATAGACGAAGCTATACAGTTTTAAAAAAGAAGACGCGTTAGAAAGTTACTTAACACAGTGCATTAAACAACTTTGTAAAACATCTTCTTTTCAAAAAATGCTTAGCTTCGGCTATACGGTCAAAAAATGCAAAAAAACGGCTGATATTTTTCATTTTTGATTGGATTGTATAGCCGAATCTATACATTTTTTGAAAGGAAGATGTGTTACAAACTTGCGTAATATACTGTATTAAGCAACTTTCTAACACATCTTCCTTTTAAAAAATGCATAGGTTCAGCTATACGGCCAAAAAACGCAAACACGGCTTTCATTTCCCATTTTAGATTGCATTGTATAGCAAAATCTATACATTTGTTTTAAAGGAAGATATGTTTGAAAGTTTCTTAATATAGTGTATTAAGCAACTTTGTAACATATTTTCCTTTAAAAAAAATGCATAGATTCGACGATACCCCCAAAAAACGCGAAAAAGGCCGCCATTTTTCAAGATGGCGGCGGGAGCTCAAGTGGGAAAGTTGGGGAATTTTAGGGGAAAGCTTACAATGGTATTCAGAACACCATGCAGAAATGCTAATTCTACTGGACTACTTGGCTTGCTTCAATACACCATCTCCTTCGTCACTTCACGCTCGTGGAACGCTGTTACACGCGGAGGTGCCTAAACTAATAAGGCGAAATAAAAAAATAAAAAATGCGTGAGTGGTATTTTTCAACACCTATAATTTTATTGGGTCAGAGTTTTTCAACCTTTTTTGGGCCCGACGTACCCTTTGATTACTGTCACCCAATGTCACCCCTGTCACAAAGTTGAAGAGCCTTTTTTCCAAGCAAAAAGATGTTGCTCCCTCCTACGCCCATGCCACTGCATACACCCTTCAAAATACATCATCTAGAAGCGTGCTAGCGCTTCGCCCATCAAGTTCAGATCATTGGTTTTCCACGGTGTCTGATTATTGGCGTCTGATTGTTCAAATCAATCAAATCGTCTTATTGTTTGGGCGAAAGCTAGCTTCGGGCTGCGGCCCCAATAAATATATTCAAAGCTAGCTACTGCGTGTCTTACCCGAGACATTAAACCGGCGTTTTCTGGTATTGAATACTAAATATTAATGCACGGTGGTGACGTCAGGCTAACATTTCCCCACGCTAAAAGTGTAGTCGTTGCATACGGTTAATCTGAAAACCCACACACGTCACCATGGGTTAATTTTGATAACCCACACTTTTTTGATAATCTAACACTTTTTCTGGGGTCTACACAACCCCTACTCCACTATGTGACATAATGACCGACTTTGCAAAACTACTGTACACAACACAAATTCGACCAACACACCCTATTGCAACCAGCATAAACTGGCACATTTGCAAACTTGCAACATTTTTCGTACTGACACGAAAAAAAAAACTTTACGTACTATGCTAGGCCCCCCCCCCCCCCACCCATGGAGGAATGGCCCAACCCGGCACCCTTTCGTTCTGATGGTACGAAAGCTAGACTACTGACACTTGTAAATACACCTAAATATACCTAAAAACCTATGAAACACCAGCAAATAGCACTTTTTGCAATCTAATCTTCTTTAAACTATTAAAGTAGAAAAAATACAGTTTTACCTTAAAACACACACATCGGTAACGGAACGTCAATCTACTTCGCTCTGACTTCATACACAAGAAGTTTCTACCGGACGCTTCCTTTCAGAAATTTACATAAGTCACATGTAAAAATTCTTAAATTCATTATGATTCACAAATAAAATTTACAAACAAAAAAACCTTAAAAAAATAAGCTTGATATTTAGTTGGCTTGACGTCACACCTTAGCTTTAAAACACATATCCGTGAAGAGGACCTGGTAAACCAGGAATAATTGATCGTTGCTTGAAACGGAACAGTCCAAATATTTCGAGGTGTCAAAATCACACTCGCGCTAAAGTGCTCATGAGATTTCGCCACCCCTCGATATTTGGACTGTTCCGTTTCTCGTAGACGATCAGTTATTTCAAGTTAACCGGGTCTTCTTCACGGATATCTATTACTTAATGCGACAGAAAGATTTGGAAATTGTATAGATCGACGGGATTTACCGAGTAGACAACAGAAAGTCCTGTTTCTGAGCTGTACGTAAAAGATTTTAATACGAAACGGTACAGTATGACACATTTGTGACGTACACATTTTGCTGTTGTAGGTAAACTTTAATAATATATGGATTACAGTATACAATAGCTTAGATTAAAGGTACATATGTGAAGTTTGAAGATTGCTAACTAAAATACGCTCCAGATGGCCGCCATGCTGTTTGCGACACTGCCTCATTCGACTTAGGAAATTATCCATTTCCTTTTGCAATATTAAAACCGTGATTTGTTGATTTTGTGTTGAATATCGGCCTTCATTTCATCTGTTGTGCTCGGTTTGGGATGATACAAACGGCCCTTAAGATATCCCCACAAAAAGTAGTTGAAGGGATTGAGGTCAGGGCGTCTTGGTAGCCAGATGTTGACAGGGAGGCATGAGATAAGGCGTAAAGGTTTGGTTTCATTTGTTCATTCATATGGATCCAGACGTTTTTTATTTGAACATTACTCTTTGGATTCTCTGGATGTTTGGTCAGGACGTAGTTTTCTGTAGTTTGACTCCAAATTGTTTGGCGTATGCTCGGTGCGTGGCGATTATTGAATTTGTTTTATTAATTTGTCAACACTACAAACTTGTTGCTCGACTGAGTAAACGTCAGCCGTGATGCGTTTAGTGATACTCTCTTCAGGTGTTTTCGTTCTCTCAATTCTGTGCAGCTAAAAACTTCATGAAACACGCTTTCCGTTGCTGAATTGTTCTGAAATGTGCGATAGCAGGCTTAGTCTCAGCGATAATTTGAAATGAGTACATCATAAATGTGTCATACTGTATGTCAACATCGTTGTTCCCTGTTCAGGTAGCTGCATTATTCCCAAAAACATTACCCTCTCTATACAAACAAACGCCAGCAATTTTTTCTTCCTGTCATAATTTTAATTCTTTACAATTGTTGCTCAATTTTTACCTGTACAGGTAAACCTGTTGTCGAAAACTGACAACACAATTTACGAAGAACCATGGGCCTAGATAAAATAAGGACCGAAATTATTTAAGATTTTTTAGGACTAAGCCGACAGCCATATACAAACAACTTTAAGGCCTTCTCTGTTGCAAATTTGAAGTTTCTCAAGTTGTGGGTGAAAGTATACAACCAGACTGAAAAGTGAAAACAAATTTGGAAAGTACAGTATGGACTGGTTACGGCAAATATTTTTTTGAAATACTTTTACAGTTAAGCGTCATGGGATGCACAACGTGTCTTTAGCCCAGTAACTTTAAGTTAAACTTGGAATTAATCCAAAGAAAGCTGAAAGTTGGCACATAAGTACTAAGTAGGAACCAATGGTGTATTTAACATACTAAAAGTCCTCTGGGCTAAGACGCTTGCTTCCTGCAGTACACTGGAAAAAGGGAGTAAGTAACAGTGTAGTGTTGCGCAAGTCTGCTTTCATTGGTCTGATGACTTTATTTTGGCAGTTTTCGATGGTTTTTTGTTCTTACAACCTCATACGCAGGAAGTTGACATATAAAAATATACCAACAGGCCTTTAATATGTAAAACAAACATAAGAAATCAAAGAAATTAGTGTGCAGACTAAAAGTTGCACTGAGGCCTAAAAATTAAACAAATTAATAGAATTAGCCTGAAGAAAATGAACTAATGCTTACAGTTTGCAGCTTTTATAATTGAAACTGATAGCTCCTCGGCACTCACACACGTAGTAGGGCAGCTAGAGGGTTGAATTGTTCTCTTACTGTTAAAATCATGAAATTTGGTGTGGATACACATGAAGGGTAACCGTGAAAAAATAGCTATGATAGCAAGTTCAAAACCCCCTTCCACACAAAAGGTGATTGCCCGCCCGCCCCCCCCCCCCAAAAAAAAAAAACGTTTTGGCTGTAACCCTTTAACCGTTAACGAATCAAAAGCAGAATATGACGCAAAAACGTTCAGCACATAATTCTACACAGGAAAGAAGATATATAAACGCAACCCTTGAACCGCAAAATCATATTTAAAGTATATTACCCTTAATTCCCGAATGCTCCTTTTTTTGCTTGGTTGTTACACTGATTTTCTAATTCAAAGTGATTTTGCGGGCTCTCTAATACCCCTAAATGGACATGTTTGGGACTTTCTGAAGGTGGGGATCTATTCTTCTCATCAATCCTAAGCTGCATAGTTTAACTTAGATAGGTACCGTCCTAAGCCCATTTAAAGGTGAAGAGGTAATGGCGTTGCTTCGAAAGAGTTTATGGTGATTTTCGAATTAAAATTGCTCTTGCGATCCCTCTAATAGACCGAAATGGACATGCTTTGGATTTTCTGAAAGGTAGAGATCTATTCTTTCCATCAAACTTAACCAAAATTCTTTAGCTTAGATACAAATACAGATTTGAGCATTATAATTGTACTTTGAAATTGAAACTAGCCGCTACACCAATTAGAGCTGCACCTTTAAGCGGGCGTAGGACGGTCCCAACGTAAGCTAAACAATTGCTGTTAGGGTTGAGGGAACAAATAGATCCCACCTTTCAGAATAACCTAAGCATGCTTATTACGGGCTATTAGAGCACTCGCAAGAGACCTTTGAATTCGAAACTCAACATACGCTTTTGCCACTATGCCATTACCTCTTAACCTTTATATAGACATAGGACGATCCCTACCAAAGCTAAAAAATTTCGGTTAGGATTGATGGAAAGAATAACTCCCCACCTTTCAGAAAATTCTTAGCATGTTCATTTCGGGCTATTAAAGAACTTGCAAGAGCATTTTTCATTCGAAAATCACCATATACGCTTTCGCCGCTATGCCATTACCTCTACACCTTTACGTGGACGTGGGAAGGTCCTAGACAAATTATTACGGTTAGGATTTATGGAAAGAATAGATCCCCACCTTTCAGAAAATGCTAAGCATGTCCATTTCGGGCTATTAGTTGGCTTGCAAGAGCAACTGAGCATGAAAATCACTATTACAACCGAGTAAAAAAGGAGCGTTCATGTGCATTAAGGATGAAATACTTAAAATTACGATTTTGGGTTTCAAGGGTTGCTTTGACGTAAAAGACGTATATCACCTTTCCTGTTCAGAATTGTGTGCTAAACGTTCTTGCTTCACATTATGCTTTTGATTTGTTGTCGGTTAAAGAGTTACAGCCGAAATTTTTTTTTTTGGGGGGCGGGGGTTTCAGGAGGGAAGGGTTTGGACTTGCTATCATAGCTATTTATTTCCAGTTACTCTTCATGTGCATCCATACCAAATTTCATGCTTTTCATAGTAACTGAACAATTTAACCCTATAGCCACCCTACTCCATGTGTGGATACCATGTCACTTACGCCTTTTTTACAATGTACCGGAGGAAACAAGCTTCTTAGCCCAGGGGACTTTTAGTATGTTTCATACCCCATTGGTAGCTACTTATGTGCCAATTTTCAGCTTTTTTGAATTAATTCCATGTTATAGCTAAATCTAACTTATGTAAGGGTTTTAATTAAGTCTAATTGGTCTTTATTACAGAAACAATACATCTAATTAATTATGCATGAAAGTTCATGTATATCATATAATTATTAATAGATTGCTTCAATATTAATCCTTAACAGATTAAAAGGCTTTAGGCTAGGTCAGAAATCTAGGCCAAAGAGCTGGCAGACGCTCGCTAATGACGGGAAGCCTCACAGCCTCGAGCGACCTTGACCACAATGCTGCCAACTCGTGAGAAATAGAGCACCAGTGATGGAGAGATAGTGCTTTCTCCACCCTCAACCGAGAGAGAAAACGAATGAACCAAAATATAAACATCGAAACGAAGCTTGTTATTTGTTTCAGCTCACCAAATACGTCATGAATTAATTCTTCAAGTTTGGTTGCCGGAATTGCGTTTCTCAGGCTGATGCATGCATAAAACATAGCCTACATTGAAACAGAATTTTAAAATTAATTCCTACACAGTATAGTTTGCTAAATTAATGAAGCAATTAATTACTCATTACATAATCTATGTTCTGGTTTTTCCTCAGAACGGGGTTGTTTTTCCTAGCCGCACAACATTTTCGATCTAGGGCCAGTTGGTGAATGCAGAGCTCTTACTATGATTACGTAGAGTGGTTTTCTGTTAATAAAGTAATCTGGGTTCTGGAAGCTAAATTCAGGAACAATTAAAAAGGTGCCGTGATTTTAGTTTGAGCAAGGGCTATGTAAGGGTTTTAATTAAGCCTAATTGGTCTTTATTACAGAAACAATACATCGAATTAATTATGCATGAAAGTCATATATATCATACAATTATTAATAGATTACTTAAATAGTAGGGTAAAATACGATATTAAGTCAGCTAGTCCCCCCACTTCCGGTCACCTGATAAAAGTGGAGGTAATGATGCACTTCCGCTCGCCTGATGAAAAGTGGGGGTAATGGCGTCCTTCATCAATCTGGAGGACTACCTTTTTTTCCGGCTTTCGTCGATCTGGAGGAGGGTTGCTACGATACCACTTCCGCTCACCTGATAAAAGTGGGGGTAATGATGCACTTCTGCTCGCCTGATGAAAAGTATGGGTTCATCGAACTGGAGGACTACCTTTTTTCCTGGCTTTCATCGATCTGGAGGAGGGTTGCTACGATGCCACTTCTGGTCAAAATGGGGTTCACCTGATGAAAAGTGTGGGTTCATCGAACTGGAGGAGGGCAAACCTTTTTTTGGTTGTTTCTTCGTCAAGATTGTGGACGGTGGAAAAGTGCCTACCCTTCATTCGTTTTCGTCGTTCTGGACCTTCTATTACGTCAGTCACGAGATCAAAGTGGGGGTAATGATGTAACTTCCGGTGGCATCCGTCAATCTGGAGGGAACCTCTATTTGTATCCCGCATATTTTTTAGACTCACCTAGGGAAGAAAGGGAATTGTAGGGATATGAAAAATTATTTTCTTAATATAATAAAAAGAATGAAATGTTTTCTTTCGAAAAAAAGAAAAATGAATTCAAAATCGTCGTTTACGTGTACGTATTGTGGAAACGTCTACGCAACTCGACAAGAATTGATCCATCATCTTCCCAACCACCGATCCGATCTTCGACCAGAGTGTTTACTCTTCGAAAACGAGTTGAAAGATATTGAAGACGAAGTAACTTGGAAGTTGGTGCATGATGATACGCATCGAATTTATTTCCGAAAAATTGAATATCTCGATTCATCCCTAGCGCTCAATTTACTGTATTGTCTGCTTAAATTTCTTATTACGACTTGCTTAGATCAACTGACCAATTGTAAATTTCAACTGTGTTTAGAAGCAGATTTTAGCAGGGATTCCAACACAGTGCGAGCCTATTTCTGGTCCCTCTATACAGCTATTTACAAAGAATCTGACGTGTCGGAAATCTTGGAAGTTGCTTGCAAAAAGCTACAACAGTCCGTCGAAACTTTCGAAGAAAAAGGTAGTGGTTGGCGCTTTTTGAAAGTTTGGGGTATAACCGTAAAAGTGGCAAAAATCGATCCTTTTTGCCCTAGTTCTTTCTTACCCTTGCCGAGTGCATTACGCAAGAAAAGCGAAGTTCTAGTGAATGTGAAAAATTCTGACGAAAAATGCTTTCTGTATTCAGTTTTAGCCACTAAAATGAAGTGCTACGAAACCGAGTTTAAATATTACGAACCATTTTTGAATATCGTAGACCATTCCATGTTGACGTTCCCCATGAGTCTACGGCAAATTGATTCCTTCGAACGAGTCAACAATTTGTCCATTAACATAATTTCTTACAAGGGATCGATAGGATTACACCCGGTGAGAGTGAACAAAAATATGGAAGAAGAAGTAATTCACCTGTTACTAATAGCCGACGAAAAAGGAAATACTCATTACTGTGCCATCCTCGATATTGATAGGGTACTCCGATTTCAAGGTGTTGGTAGTAACAGGAAATTTTCCTGCCGTAACTGCTTCGCGGCCTTTGGTAAAGAACAATTCATGATGGAGCACACCAGTAAATGTGTGAGATTGAATAGGGCGCAAGTACTCACTTTCTTGCCACCCGGCGCCAACACGTTAAAATTTCTACACTACGATAGACGCAGTCCTCATCCTTGGGTAATTTACGCAGATTTCGAATGTATGCTCAGACCCGTGCAAACTAGTAGCATCGATCCATCCTCGAGTTCGTCTACTAAAGTCAGTTTGCATTCGTCTACTAAATTTGGCTACGTCGTTGTTGGTCCAGAAAATGAAATCGTGAGTCAAAAATTCTACCTCGGCGAGGACGCGGTGGATAAGTTTTACGAATGTATGAATAGCGAAATTCAAAAGTTTGCCACGATTATCTCACGACCGAAATATCTGATGATGACTGCCGGCGATGAAATTTGGTTCTCGAAAACCGATACTTGTTACTACTGCAACAAAGTCATTGCCTCCGTTAAAGTGAGAGAACACTGCCACTTCACTGGAAAGTTCAGAGGTGCTTCTCACGTAAAATGCAATCTGGAGGCAAAGATAATAAATACTATCCCGGTCGTGTTCCATAACTTGGAAGGCTACGATATGCATCTACTGATTTCTGCGGCGGAAAACTTTCCTTCGGGAGTAGATGTTCTTCCTAGAAACACCGAGCGTTTCATGAGTATGACCATTACGCGGTACTTTTCCTTCGGTGAAAAGGACCTTTCGGTAAGGTTGCGGTTTTTAGACAGTTATAGTTTCCTATCTTCCTCGCTCGAAACTTTGGCTAAAAACCAAAAGAAAGATCGACCCTTCCCCATCTTAAAAACTGCTCTCGATTCGGCAGACTGGTTCGAGCCAGGAGCGAAAAAGGAAGAAATCTTGGATTTATTAACGCGAAAAGGCCACTACCCGTACGAGTACGTGCAGTCTATGGATGTGTTTGAAGACCAGGAATTACCTCCTAAAGCGGCGTTCTTCTCCTCTCTACGAGGTGAAGGCATCACCGACACGGAGTATGATCACGCAACGTCAGTTTGGAAGTTGTAGAAGGAGAAGGTTTTTTAAAATTACCATCTCGTATATCAGATAATCGACGTGTATCTTCTAGCCGACATTTTTCAGACTTTCAGGGAAACTTGCTCGGTCAATGACGGCATAGATCCTTGCTACTACGTATCCACACCGGGGTTTAGTTGGGCAGCCGCATTGAAAAAAAACCAAAGCCGAACTAGAACTGTTTACGCACGGGGGAAAGCATAACTTTATAACATCCGGTATCAGAGGTGGAACAACTTTTGTGTCGAAAAGCCACTCGCCAATAACAAAAATCTACCCGATACTTACGACGACAATTTACCTAGTCTGTATCTAGTAGATTTGGATGTCAACAACTTATACGGGCTAGCCATGACGGAATTCCTTCCCTACAATCGATTTAGCTGGCTGACGAGGAAAGAAATTCTCGAATTTCGCTTGGCATTGGTCGAAAAAAATTCGGAATACGGATATATATTGGAAGTGAACTTGGACTATCCGTCCGAGTTACACGAAGATCAGAACGATTATCCTTTAGCGGCGGAAAAGTTTAAAATAATGCCTAAACTTGTGTCTCCCTTCATGAAAGAAATGACAGGAAACAAGAAGATCCTTTCTACTTCCAAACTGACGACCAATCTCCTCCCGAAGAAAAACTACGTAGTTCATTACAGGAATTTACAATTCTACTTGAAGCACGGTTTAATTTTGAAAGGCATCCGCAGAATTCTAAAATTTCGTCAGTAGCAATGGCTAAAATCCTACATAGACTTTAACACCGAGAAGCGTCAACTAGCTACGACGATGTTCGAAAAAGACTTTTTCAAATTGAAAAATAATTCGGTATTCGGGAAAGCGATGGAAAACAAATCTGAGCGTTTATCAGTTAAATTGACCACCGATCCAAAAAAATCAATCAAGTACAGCACTCTACCACACGCGGATTCCTTCAAAATCCTCAACGAAAATCTCGTACAGGTAAACTTGAAGCTTCGTAACGTCACGTGCGACTTACTGACTTACTCCGGTTTCTGCATCCTCGAACTTTCCAAACTTACGATGTACGAATTTCACTACGAGTTCATGCGTTTACTTTTCACAGACACCGACAGTCTGTTCTACAAGGTAGAGACTGACGATTTTTATCGGGATATGGAAAATGAGCTAGACAGATTTGACACCAGCAATTACGATACGTCGCATCCTCTATACAACGTTAAAAACAAACAAGTCCTGGGGAAAATGAAAGATGAGACGGCCGGCATCCCGGTGAAAGAATTTGTAGGTTTAAAAGCAAAAATGTACTCGTTTTTAGTCGGGGAAGATAGCGTTAGAAAGGCTAAAGGGATTAGTAAAGCGTTTATCCAAAAAAGTCTTTGCCACGAAGACTACAAAAAAGCGCTATTTTCGAAAACATCGTCTAAAGCCACGTGGAGGAGCATTCAAAGTAAGGATCATCAGCTAGCCACGGTTGAAATTTCAAAATCATCCGTATCTCCCTACAATGATAAGAGATTCGTATTGGACGATGGAATACATACATTAGCGCACGGTCACTACAGAACCGGCATACCGCATGATTTTGTAGACGACTTAATCGCTCCGATGGAGGATGAACAAGCTGAAGAGCGTGCTACGCTGGTAAAAGACGAGGAGGAATCGGATTGCGAAATACCAAGACGAAGCGAAGAAGAAAAAATAGTGGCTAATAAGAGGAAAAGAGCCGCTGCCTTTCGTAAGAAATGTGCAACAGAAACTACGGAACAGAGAAAAGCTAGGTTGTGTAAATTGGCCGCCGCTTTTCGCAAGAAATTTGCGACAGAAACTGCTGAACATAGAAGAGATAGGTTAGGGAAAAAGGTAGCTGCCAAAAGAAGAAGAAAGTTGATGTAATAATATGCCGTACTGAATCGGTACGGATATTTTTCCCACACTTTTTAGACCCGGATCTAATTAGACGTTCAAAGGTTGCTAATGTTATCGGTCCAACTATTAAATTTTGAATCGTACCCCTTCCACTTGACAAAGTAGAGCATTTTTCCATCTTTTCCTTTCTTCTTACGTAGTACTTTTTCTACTAAAAACAAGTCCGGAACGAATGTTTTTTGAATTTCCAATTCGTAGAAACCTCCGAGAATGTGTTCACCCGATTCGTCTTTTAAAAGGTAAGTTACCGGATCAGTTTTTTGCACTTTGCGAATCGTGAAAACTTCGTTGGTAAAATTTTGGAGATATCCTTTATCGAAAATTTTTTTGACTTTAGAAATTTTGACTTTATCTCCTACGACAAGCATTGGTTTTTTAGACAGTCCTTTAGGTCGTCTCAGCAACGGTTCGTGCTGCCTGGTTACTTCCCTCGGTTTCAACTTCGTAGTAGAATGGACGGTGTCGTTGTACTGGGAAACTAACTCGTCGATAATATCTACCTATTTATAACTTCCCCGTTCGGTGAATCTTTTCTACATCCGAGTTTTAAGGGTTCTGTTGAATCGTTCTACCATGCTCGCCTTCATCTCCGAATGCGTAGAGTACATGTTGATGTTGTGACGATTAAGGAGTACTTTGAAGTCTTTATTGTAGAACTCGCTACCTAAATCGACTTGTAAATTTTTGGGGGGTGTCGCTCCTACGAGTATTTTCTCGAAAGCTTCGGTAACGTCTATACCGGATTTAGATTTAAGGGGAATAGCCCGAGCAAACTTGGACAATGACATGACGTTAATACAGGTTAATAGATAGTTAAATCCTTTATTAAGTTTAGCGTACGGTATCATTTCCACCAAGTCAGCCTGCCATAGATCGTTCAGGCCCAGTACAATCACTTTCCGTCTCGGAAAATTTTTTTGCGCTGGCTTGTGAAGTTCTTTTACGAGTTGTTCCATTTTTTTTATTTCCCATTCCGAATCTTAATTTCGTTTTCATGATCTTCTTAACGATCGAAGCGGCTAGTTTCTCCCGCCACGTCAGAGAAGGATCGTCTCTCACTCTTTGAGCTTTGGAAGCGAGAACTTCATCGGCGACGTGCCGATCTTTCAAATCCGAACTCTCGGAGTAAGCTATATCGTGTTCTTTACACGCTTCGTCTAGTTGATTAATCCCAGGATCTCCTCGAGCCAATCTTTTTTCCAGTTTGGTTCCCGGACCGCAGTGTTGGTAGCCGGGCAAATGCAGATCGAGCGGTAACGTATCTATGATTTTATTTACGATTCCTTTCCCAGATTTGATAAAGGAAGCTCTTTTCGTTCCACATACCTCGCAAAATACAACTTCCATTTGTCTGTTATTTTTTGCGATTATAATAACGGACGGCTCGGGGCCGTTAGCTGTGAGACGCCTACATTTGATGCAGTACCTCATCTCGATAGTTCTTTTGTTTTATACGTAAAATCCAAACCTAAATTTTGGTAAGCCACCCTTTTCTCCCGCGCAGTTATGATTTGTCTTTGCTGTATTTCCGATAAAATTTCGACCATCTCGTTTCTATGTCCGTCGTGACCGGCCGATGCAGACTCGTACAAAAGTCTGAGTCTCTTTATCAAGTCGTTATGATTGTCGTAATATTTATAATCTACTCTGCTACCCACCTTTTTAACCATACCACCAATCTTTTTATCAATTTTTTTTTCATATCCTCCCAAATTTGACGAACCATCGTTACGTACTTGGTGCTACGATTAGATTTGGGTTTATAAAAATTGCGTCGGTATTTTGTAACATGTCCGCGTAAGCTGCTTTAACTTCTGGTGAGTAGGAGGGTTCTTTCAACTCTCTCGAAACTAGCCAACTCCAAAGCGCGCGTCTCCCCGTATACTGCTTCCCCCGACCACTATATCATTTTCAAAAATTTTAACCACTTTATTTCCCATGGTAAGCTCGCCTTTTTTCGTGTCGTACTGAAGTCCAAATACCGAATCAGTTTCCTTGGGATTTTCGAAAAATTTTTTTAAGAAATACGCAGCCGTTGGTCCGACAACTTGACTGGGTAACAAACTATCGAGGGACCGGAGAGTGGGCATGTGGGGAAGCTCAGGGGAGGTATAAATGCGTTTAGCTTGCACCGCGGAATATGAGGGGGTAACTTTAGGGCCGGTGCTCGTAGAGGCGTATTCAGTTTGAGCCTCGGGAGAAATTTGCATTATCGGAGGAGTCGAATATTCGGCGGCGAGATTGAAACTGGGAGGAGTAGCAACATCGTAAGGAGTCAACGGTAAATCCGTTTCGTAGTCGTCACTTTCTACCTCTTTATAAGGTTTAATCGGGGTAGTTTGCGTGGCTAGATTGTTTTTAATTGGCGTAGTTTGCGTGGCTAGAGTGTTTTTAATCGGAGTGTTTTTAATCGGAGCACCAAGCACCGGTGTCAGGGTGTTTAAAAAATTCTTGTAGCGATTCTTCTTGCCCTCTTTCACCCAAACGTCGATTTAGAAACTTTTTAGTTAAACGTCTTTTGAGTTTTGCGATTTCTCGTTTCGCCTCCATTCTTTTGTTTAATAGGTAAAAACGAACGTTTGTATCTCCCCTCGATTAACGTTTTGTCAATTGATAAAAACCCATAAGGCTTTTTCCAACACGTTCTACACAACGTTTTAAAGTCCGAAAATTCCATGTCGGGGTCAACGTGATTTTCGTAAACGTGTTTCAAATTTAACTCATCCACAGGAAAAAGAATTAATAAATTTGTGTTGTCTCTGACCACTTATTTAGGAATTCTCGTGTACGATTGACTGCAATAAAAAACATTGGCGTTTGAATGACGTCCTTGAGCGAAATAACGTTCGATGTTTTTTTGTTTGTCCAAAAGGCAATCGTCAAAAAGAATCAGGTTTCGAAATTTTGGATCTAGTTCTTCGGGCGGAATTAAATCAATTTGAGAATCGTGAAAAAATACTACGTTCTGTCCAATTTTTTCCTCAATTTCGATAAATACAGACTGCAAAGCTTCGTACTTTGGTTGACATAAAGTTTTACTGTAAATATATAATCGAGCGTAGTCGAGCCATCTTTCGTTACAGATGAAATTAAACAGCAAGTTAGTTTTTCCACAATTCGCGGGGCCTATAATTAGAAATGTGATATTCGAAGGTAGGAACGAATGATTTTTAGGTTCTTTCTTAGGTACGAAAAAGTCGTAGTTTTTAATTTCCATCGCGTTTTTTTTATTTACGCTTTTTTATTGTTTACGGAGATACTAAACCCATAAAGTCTTCGTCGGTAAATTTATCGGGAGTATCGGAATGAGCTAAAAATCTACGTTGCACCATAATTTCACGTTGCTGGGAGACACGTCAGTGACGTACACCGCGGTAATTTTCCCGGTGACTTCCGTCAGATTTAAAGCGTTGAAAGATGGCAAGTTAAACCACGGTTTGTCAATAACATTTTTATTAAGTTTTCCTTTAGTTTTGTGAATATTCTCGTACACCCAAGTTCTAAGACAGTGGTTTGTCTCCGTTACACTCGTTCGCCTTTTCGCAACAGGAGTAACAGGAAGAAGCCGAATGCATAGAATTGGGATAATTGAACGTAGTCAAAGACACAGGTTTTTGATCGTCAAAATCAATATCTAGTTTCGTACAGATATACCGTTTAAGATTTTTCAACAGTTTTTGAGTTTCCGGGTCGCTAGGTGAAATCCACCCTTTATATTTTGATTTTTCGTCCGAAACGGGGGTCCCCGAACCCTTTAAATCCTTAAATTGTACGAAAGGAGACAAGGAAAACTTTACGCCGTTGTTAATCTTTGTACCATTCTCGTTTTTAACTTTCAGCAAGTTTTTTTGCAAGAGATTGGAAAGATTCGTTTGCCAGGATGGTTGAGACATTTTCTTTCACGGTTATTCCTTTTATTATATATATAAAATATTTTTTGAGGGTTTAAAAAAAGGATGTCGGTTAACAAATATGGTCAACCGTTGAAAAGGGGGAGAGAGTATGATGCGATCGGAGTCGGTCTGAGAGGTGAGCCAGGACTCGGATATGTTTTAACACCCGAAAACAACTACGATGTGCAAAGCAAGCGGTTAACTAAAGTAGGAGTCGCTATCAAACCCGAAGATGCCGTCAATTACGGACATTCAGAAACTTAAAACCGACTTCTGCGACGAATTAGCTTCGACCATCGAAAAAAACACGTTGTACGTAGACGGGTCTGACGGAAATTTTTACGCGAAGAAGAAACAAATTAAGGACGTGGCTTTCCCCCGGCATGCTGCAGCTGCTGCGACAAAAGTCTACGTTGACAGGAATTGCCTATTACAGGATGAGCAAAAAGTATACTTCAACGCAACTAACAAGCCGATAAGAAATCTAAGCGAACCTACTTTACCGAACGATGCTGCTACGAAGGTATTCGTCGACAGCAATTGCTTGAAACAATACGATCAGAAAGTATACTTCGATGCCTCGAACAAACCGATTAGAAATATAAGCGAGCCGACTTTACCTAGTGACGCGGCTACGAAGAAATTTGTGCACGAAAATTGTTTCATGATAATCAGGTTCAGCATGAAAAGCCCTTTGCATAAAGAAGTTGACTGGTTCGTTAATTCCGGATCTATCGCGAACAACATAAGTACAAGTTCTGGTTTAATTCGTAAAGCAATTTTATACTGCAACGATCCGAGCGTAGAAGTCGTCGTTAAATGTATAGCGGGAACGAAAACCTTTCTCATTACTAAAACGAAGGAAGTGCATTCGACTACTACCATTTTTGACATTCCTGTACGAAATGGAAAAAGATTTGGCCATCGCGGTACACACGGTCGAAGATTTTGATATGGAAGACATTTATTTCCAGTTGGATTTGCACGTCACTTTTCAATAGATTTCATTTTATCTAAAAGAGCTTCGTAATTACGAGTCTTAGAGAAGCCGCTAAGGAAAAATAAACAAAAGTGCCCGCACCAAATTTGGTCAAAGTTTTGCACGCGTTCGTAATTGTATTTAATTCCCGGTCCCAAGTATTTAATCATGGACCGGGGAGGACCCAAATTGCCGAAACTATCGAAATAATAGGGTTCGCCAGAAATGGTAGAATAGGCTACCCAGTGACTTCCGTCTCCATCGTGGAAATCTTCCAAGTTTATGATTCCGTTTTCATCAGTAGGCTTAATTTTTACAGGAAGCGTGTCTTTACTAAAAGTACCTCTAAATTTCGGAATTTTTATTACTCTAGCCAATAGGTGTAAATCATGGTTCATTAAAGGTTTATCAAAGTCGATTAAACCCTGGGTGGTCTTAAGTAAAGACCTTTGCCATGGGCCAATTTTTTTGGCTTCGTTTTTTTTTCTTCGAGCCGGAACCTTCCACTTGCTTATGATGTCGTATGAGTTCAGCTAGAATTTGTGCGTCGTTTTGTGCTTTTTTTTACGGCAGATACCACCCCCGCAGTCCCTCCCGCCAACCCACCAATTCCGGCCAAAATCTGCCCTAGCAACGCCAACGGCAAAAAGCCACCTTTCTTTTTTCGCGGTCTAGTTTTGAGCGCCATATCTTTTTTTATTAATAAACAACTTCGACTTTGCTTTGGTCCAACTTTAGATTCATTTTCCTGTCGCCAATGAGCAGAGCATGACAGACAGTGTTAGCTGGCACCGCTGATCTAAACTTCAGTTTGACTTGTACATCCACGATTCCGGATTGAAGCCTCTCGGACTGTTTGGAGCAATCCAACACAATGAGTGGATAGGCTTTCTTGAACTTGAAGCAAGTCGAAACTCAAATCGTTGGTGTCGTAACACAGCTGCCTAAATTGCTGCGCCATTCTGTACAAGCCGACGTACTCTCCAGTGGCAAAATTAGTATTCAGATCGAGAAACGGATATCTTTCGGAATTTAGAGTCACGTGAGCATCTTGCAAACTACAGTGGTCAACACAGCCGGATTTTTACCTAAAGCGTCCTGTCTGTTTGTTTGAAAAGCTAGAACTATCCACTTAGGTTTTTCAACCGCGGAAGTAGTCAGCACGCGCCAGGTGAAGTTGGTATTTTGAGAAAGCTCGCAGCTATCGTAATGCCAGTGTCTAAATCCTAAATCCACTGTAGTTCCGTTGTCTATGAGATTGTAAAGTTTAAGTTTTTGATCATCCGATGCGGTAACGTGGGGGATGAGCCAAGAAATGCTACTGAGACCAACTTTACCATTGGCTGCGGCTGCAGCTTTGAAGATGGCATTTGTATCGCTGGTTCTCATACAAGTGAGCACGTGTTTAGTTCCATAAATTAGCTTGTCGTAATTTTCGAAAAATCCCATGATGTGTTTCAAGGGAATGGCGAATGTAAAACTTCCTTTGGGAGTTTTCAACGATGATGGATGCGTGCCGCTGTATGAAACCCAAGTTGTCGGTTAGATCAGCAGCTACAGAAGCTGCACTATCCAATGCCCAGCACTGACCGAGCAATGCCGGCTGTTCCGCCGATCCGTAAAACAGCAGCCCTTTCATTACGGTACCGAATCCCGGCTAATTTAACCCGTCTACTTGTTTATCGCCTAGATGGTATTTTATATTAGAAAACAGGAACATGGTAGCATTATTAATCAACATCGCTGCGTCAGCATCTGCATAAGCCGAGTCATCATGTTTCAGCAACCTGCCTTTAATCAAGAGGTAACTGTTGGCAACGTGCAGAAATAAATCTTGGTTTTCCACGTGTATTCGGATTTCAGAATTTACGTTGTTGAGATTCGTACCGACGATGGGATTATATTCGTGATAGGTGTAAGATTTGATAGACGAGTCGTACAACAAAGGTTCGTTGATTTTTAAATAGTCTTCTACAACGCTCATTTTCTAGCCGTTGTTATAAATTTGATGAAAACTTTGTTTCTAGGTGTTAAACTGATCGTGTTTTTATTATTATTAAAGTTTTTATTATTACGAAAGAATCCTTTTCCTTTTTTTCCAAACACGAGCATCTTGCCCTTTTTTTTTTTAATTTTTAGATTTTAAATGAAGTCGAACCGTGAGGGTCTCGCCATTCAGATTTAACGGCTCGTTGGTCTGAGATTTAAGCCACACTCTTATACTTCTGATTAAGTTCATAGTAATGGGTAAATAGATTAAATTCTGCGGAGACTCGATGATTTTGAAACCGGGAGGTGAATTTGGATAAAACTAATATAAAGTGGGTTGAGTGTCACCATTTACGTAAGAATTTCCAATGATGTCAACGTGCACAAAAATCGTGTTTATATTTATTATTTCGACGGTGTTTTGACTTTCTCGACTCCTCAAGTAAGTTCCTAAATGAAACCCCAAGACTCGAGCCAAGCTCTTTTCACCCGTAAAGGCTATTCCGTATTTTGAATCGTTAATTATCAAGTTGGTTCTTAAAGTGTTTATGTTAGTAAGAATCGAAATAGCTTCCCTGTCATGACCATTTTGATCTATTGAGTTTTTGAGAAATTTATTCAAATCTTCAATTTTGTAAGTTCCGGGGGTGACTGTAACTTTCTGCCAAGTTATACCAGCATCTGCGGTGTATTTAATTTCATTATTTTTTGAATCGATGTTGTATATGCTGTTATATGTGTCTAAATTAATAAGCGCCAATTCGTAGCTTTTTTCAGGGTCTAAATGAATCGGAGTATTTAGATTAAATGTCAAGTCAGAGTCTTTGCCAGTGAAGATAAAAGAACAAGAGTCCATTTCTTTTTTTAATTCCTTTTTTCATCCGATAACAGCGCCATAGCAAAAAGCACTTTCCACCCTGCTCCAGATAGAAGAAAGGGAAGGCCCACCAGATCGATGAAAACGAAAAAAGTTTGTAAAGGGACTCTCTTTCAGACCCCCACTTTGATCATGTGAACGGAAGTTACGTCATTACCCCCACTTTGATCCCGTGACCGGAAGTGACGTATAAGGAGCTCTAGATCAACAGGTGAGCGGAATCGTAGGAAGTAGCAACCCTCCTCCAAATCGACGAAAGCCGGGAATAAGATAGTCCTCCAGATTGATGAAAAATGGACCACCCACTTTTCATCAGGTGATCGGAAGTGCATCATTACCCCCACTTTTATCAGGTGACCGGTAGTGGATCCCCATTTTGACCGGAAGGGTGGTATCGTAGCAACCCTCCTCCAGATCGACGAAAGCCGGGAAAAAAGGTAGTAAAAAGCACTTTTCCACCCTCCTCCAGATTGATGAAAAATGGAAGGGGACCATTACCCCCCTCTTTTCATCAGGTGACCGGAAGTGCATCATTACCCCCACTTTTATCAGGTGACCAGAAGTGGGGGGACTAGCTGACTTAATATCGTATTTTACCCTACTTTCAATATTAATCCTTAACAGATTAAAAGGCTCCAGTTGATCAGATTAGATAGGAGCCCCACCTTTCCAAATACGACTTAGGAGTTGCGTTCCGAGAAACCAAACCACCATAATTACTTATTGTAAGAGATAAGGATTGACATTGCTTTACACTAGCTTATCAGAGTAGCTATTAATTGATTCCGAGAACTCCTAATAGTTTCTAAGAAGAGAATCCCATTAAGATAAGATCAGCGCTAATGATCGTTTAGTTCCAACAATAACAATCAATCATTGTTAAACGGATACAATTACCCGGCACGACAGGTTAATTAAGATAGGGACTCTTAATGGAGTGATACTAAGAACTCACTAATGTACTTTCAGAACAAGGCAATACTTTGATTGACAGGCACAGCGGTTCCCTAATTAAGTGAAGGGTCCGAATTGTCAAGTTTTTAAAATTCTCCGTAAATCCAATCAATCAGCTTAGACAGTGATTGATGTGGCCGCGATAACAATCGCCTATAAAACGCGACCCAGGAATGCACAATTCATTCGGGTTCTTTCAGCGCTTCAATATTGTTAAAATCCTGCACACCGGTCAACATTCCTGAGGGCCGTTCCAGAGTACGGACACGGGAGTTAGAGCCATCCCAGCGACGGAACGCCGACTGCAGCGTTAGGCTAATACACCGCTCGTTAGCCACATCCAAGTTCTCATAGAGTTAAGTATCCATAGCATAGCTTCGGCTATATCTATAGTTATTATTAGTTATTATTAATAATATGCATGCAGTGATTATTACTATACTTATGATTAATACAAGCGTACTTTAGTTAATCAACGCCGGTCAAATTTAACTTACCGTTAGGATAATTATTCCAACAATAAGTAGTTACCTTAATCCCAATCGCTACTCCTCACGTAGATTAATTGTAAACACGTCGATCGTTCATTTATCTCTCATGTCGAATTAATAGACTGTGTGGTCCATATTTTGTAGAGAGAGCGTTGATTAAAGGCCCAGGTTAATGTTACCTTGTTATTTATTTACGCCTACCCTTTTCCAGTGTCGAACATACATGTTAGAGTTCTGATCGAATACAACTAGCTATCCTGATAATAATGTTCTCTCTGGTCAAATGGTCACAGGAAAAGAACATTACACTTAAAGTTACTGGGCTATTGTAGAATGTATTATTTTCATATGCTTTTCAGTGGAATTTTTTGTTAGCAGTGCACTTTTTAAATAAAATATTATGACAATTATTTATTCCTAGAAATGTTCACTCCTAAAAATGTAATACTAAATAAAAAAAATAATAAAAAATAAACCACTACTTGTAGTAGTTTTTGTAAGCGTTTTCCCATCCCAAGAGTGTTGAGCCGTAAAGCTGGTCTGGGAAACAGGGAAAGTAGCCAAGGCAAGCAATGCTGGGGAAATTTATATTCTTGGCTAACATGGCAGTAAGTAGTATCTGCTGCAATATTATCAGATCCGACAGTAGCCTTCAAACTTGCTCCAATACTGTGGATATTTCGATGAGAGGGAAAATGGCCACCCTGCATGCCAAACTGGAACAGAACACATGGCAACAGGCAGAGGATCTCCTCCATCCCTTAAGTTCCATGCTAAAGCATACCTCTTTAAAAAAATTACTTTTTTTCTACTTGATTGGACCCTGTGCTCACGACCTGCAATTCTTCTTGCAATGAAACACTCCCAGTCTCTCAATGGGATTTGTTGCTTTTGTGAGCCGCTTTTTGCAGCAACAATGTATTCTCCCAATTAAGTAATGAAACGATGCGTGTATATAACACTTAAGCATGTTATAATAGACTGTTGGATAACAATATAAACAATGGTTACAACAATGATTTTGCATTTACGCACCACTTCAGGGCGACGTGCTTCTATAGCTGCAACCCCCATTTTAGAAAATAGGCACTCCCCCATACTAATCTCTACCTGTGTGCTGAATTTCGATATGCGAACTTTCCCTTACGAGCTGTAGACGTGACTTTATACCCTATGAGAAAACCCTAGTAGCTAGCCAGTAACACAAATCAACGTCAGTGAGGGAACCTTTTTCTCCATAAAGGACACGTTCCCATACTTTACTGTTGAAGTTTTCTTCGTTGCTGGACCCAAAACACCTGATTCCAACGAGTTTCAAACATTTCTACCGTGTGGGGAATTTACACCTGTATGCTGAAATCAAGTATAAGGTCGTTAAAAGACAGTCTGCAAGTGGCCACCTTTCCACTTGATGGCGACACACTAGCGTGTGTCTAGGTATCAGCTGAAATATACAATCTTCAATCACTTTTAACACATGGAAACAGTTTATGCACTTTATTCAGATACAACTATTGGTTGTCAAGGCACAAAGACTTCCCATTTTCAACAACTTTTATGCTGTTCACCGCATAACATAATTTAGTATGTAATATAATATAACATAATATAATATAATATAATTTATGGGAGAATTTTCCTTCCAGTTCCCTGTTTGTCCTTTCTCACTTCAAAGGGTTCCCCTTACGTCCTACAATCTTATTAACACTGGCGATAGCCAGTGTTAGTAAGGGTCGACCTAGGATCTCTGTGTTAAACTTTCAACTTTGAGAGCTTATAACTCCGTCAAAATAAAAAAATTGTAAACCAAATTTGGAATCGAGCCTTGACTAGTCAAGGCCTGTCTACAGTCCAAAAGTTTTGAAATTCAGTCCAGCCAAACCCGAGATTCAGAGAGGGGCCAAATAGACAACTTCTTGTTCTGCTTCTTCTTCTTGTTGTTGTTCTGGGGATGCTTTCGTCTGTCCTCTCTACAGGTCAAACTATTTGTCCTGTAATGCTGGTTCTTAGCTCATTTTACAGGTATTGCTCCGTAGATGTGCCCTTTCCATAAGGCCTTTTCTAATTGGTCAAGTGGTTCAAGGGTTACGGAGCTCTAAACGACCAGATTGATTGTTTTACATTGTTTTAAACATTGTTATTATGCAACAATGCCATTTAGCAAACGCCAGCTGCAAGACATAGGCTGAAGATTAAAGGATTTGTTTCTATTGTTAACACTTGCGATAGCCAGGTTAGTAAGGGCCATAGCAATTTACCGAGCTTAAAGGCGGCGCAAGAAAACAAACAACAAATTAATTATAAAGGTGTCACACATACCCCACCCCTCATCCACCACCACACCTATTTATTACAATTCTCAAAGTAACACTGATTAATAAACAAAAACGTATCGTTAAAAGTTAAAAGTAAGGGTCTAAAAGTCAAAACCTGTAAGGAACACGGACAAGCTTTGACTGTAAGGGTCTAGGTGTCAAATTTGGCCAGTAAGACACTGCTAAGCATTAGACCCTTACTACCCGGTGATCATGTTAATGACTTAGTAAGGAAAATTGGAAATTAGCCAACAGCGAAAATCATACACTAGAAGTAACGTAGTTCAGTAAGCCACCTTTATGCACTTACGTTAAATCTGAGTGGCATAACCCGGATTCGAACCGGCTACCCAGTTCGCCCCCAGATCACTTGCATAGCACCTTAATCTCTCCGTTGCACTTCGATGAAACGTAAGTGCATAAAGGTGGCTTACTGAACTACGCTTACGCTTGTAGCAGGTTGTCTTGCGTGGAATCGCTGCCATGTTACCAAACCGAAAAAAAATGTCAACCTAAAGCAAAGTAGGAAACCCACACCCCCACTATCATTGGATCATCTCAGGGTCTTTATAGGACGATCTCGGACAGCTGTTCCTCAAAAACCGGGTAGTAAGGGTCTAATGCTTAGCAGTGTCTTACTGGCCAAATTTGACACCTAGACCCTTACAGTCAAAGCTTGTCCGTGTTCCTTACAGGTTTTGACTTTTAGACCCTTACTTTTAACTTTTAACGATACGTTTTTGTTTATTAATAAACTTAGCTTGACCACTCGCTCGGGATTACTTTAATTTAGCCAAAGTTGTCAACAATCAACACAGTTAATTGGTACCTTGAAAGGGACATCAATTTCAATTTCAGTTTGTTTATTCAGGGACTCGACCCGAGGTCACGCTCTCTATTACACAAACTAAATAAACAACTAAGCTGTAACATCTCACCAATGTTGAAGCTAGCATTGAATACTTATTGTCTCCTCTTTGTTGGGCGAACTCTTTTGTTACAGGCCTTTATTGATGTAATTAACCGATGCACTCCTCGTTGTACCGCCACATCAATGTAACTGACAATCTCCCAACCCTCACTCTCTCTCTACATCCTTCCGCCCCCTACATGATGAAACTGTCTTTTACCTAAATGTTGGAAAAGAGCTTGGGTAATACCGAGTTTTAAAAAGGGTAACGCAGCTGACCCAATAAATTACCACCCTATTTCACTAACCTGTTTCCCATGCAGAATATCTGAACGTCTTATCTGTGATCATATTCGTGAATTTCTTTACAATTATGATCTAATACTGTATGACCAATATGGATTCTTACCTGGAAGATCGACCACGTTGCAGCTCTTAAACTGTCTGAGTGACTAGTACAGGTCCATTGAGAGGGGCACTCCAGTTGATGTGATTTATATTGACTTCGCTAAAGCATTCGATTCCGTCGTTCATTCTAAATTACTAAAGAAACTTCCAAAACACGGTATTGCGGGTTCTATTCATAGATGGATTGCCAATTTCTTAGCGGAAATAATCCAATCTGTCTGTATTGGCTCCTCAAGCTCTCGTGATGTCCCAGTGACCAGTGGTGTTTCCCAGAGCTCTGTATTGGGCCCTCTCCTTTTTCTTCTCTTTATTTCGGATTTAAAGTTTTCTGAGGATGGCGTTAGTCTTCCTAAATTTGCTGATGACGTTAAAACTTATAATACACAACAAATTCAGTTGGACTGAAACCAAATCCAGTCAACGTTAAATATTCGATGTGGGATCGGTCATCAAAATGGCAACTACCGATCAACACTCTAAAATGTTTTACCCGTCCATTGGGCCGGATTGATAGGTCGGTTTCTTATTCTTTAAATAACGAAATATTGGTATGTCTTCAAAATGCAATGGATCTTGGGGTTCATTTCATATCAAACCTGAAGTTCTCTTTTCATTGTAGTGTGATTACGGCCAGGGCAAAGCATGTTGGCAGTATGACTTGGTGCTGCTTTTTATCTGGTGATCGTTCTACCCCAACTCATGCTTTTAAAGTATACGTAAGGCCAATTGTTGAGTACGCGAGTCAGGTCTGGTCTCCACATTTATTTAAGAATACTACTTTGTTGGAATCTGTTCAGCATTCTTTCACCAAGCGTCTCCCTGGTTTTAAACTTATACCCTACAAACAGCGACTGGCCATTCTGGGTCTTGAATAGCTTGAACTGAGACGTCTTAAAGTGGACCTCTGCCTGACTTTCGCTATACTATGAGGTTTTGTTGACTTCGATGCAAATAAGTTGTTTTCGGTTAGAGGAAACAGCCACACTAGGGGCCACTTTTTGAAACTAATTGTTGGGGAGGTATGGCGAGACTGCACACAATTTTTCTTCTCTAATTGTGTCGTCAAACCATGGAACGACCTGCCATCCGAGTTAGTGGGGTCGACGAGCATAAAACAGTTTAGGGCCGGGCTGAAAAAGGTTGACTTAACGAAATTTCTTAGATATTTTTAGTTGTTTTTTTTTTTAGTGAAATCCTGTATTCTTATTGTTTAATCTTGAACCCAAATTGACCCTGCGCACTGTGCTTAGCTTTTGTATATAGTATTTTGTTCTTGTCTTTGTTTTTCTTTTTTGTGGGCAGGCGTTAGCGGATGATCAGCTCATCCCTTCCTGTTTCCCTTTGCCGACTATCGACTAGGAAACAGGCTTTGGGCTTATTGTAGGCGGAGCGGAGAAAAATTTATTTTAAATTTGTATTTCCTTTCATTATAATCGCTTTGCAATGTTTGCTAATGGTCCTTAAAAAGCTGGGGGCAATATTCATTCGGCTACAGTTTGAGCTGAAGCTTTTTGCTGGTGTTTTTTACATTTTAGCTATAGGCTACGTTTCATATTAATTTTAAGATACTTTCGTTTGCACCCATATTTAGTATCCGTTTCGTTTGCAGCCTCTTTGCGCCGTCGCCGCCGTTGTAAAATACAACGTTAGCCACCGTGGTTAAGTTGGCAAAGAACGTGCCACCGTCAATAATGCTTACATTGTTTTTATTTATTGCAGAGTATCTTTCCTAGATTTAAAATATTAACAATAAAGCATTTCTTGTTTCTTGTTTCTTTAATCAGAGTCTAAGAGGCCTCAAAGCCGTACACTCTTTACTAAGTTAAACCTAAACCTAAACCTAACTTAACCTAATCATATACCACCACTAACACAACGTTACTGGCCTCAATATTCCAGAGCTGCACCGCCTGCCACTGCACACAAAGTTCCACTGCCTGTTACATCGCAACGCACATTCTACCAAGAAGACCAGGCGACCCATCAGGCCAACAGTCCGTGTCGAAGCCAGAAAGTCGGTCCCACCTGCATAAATTCTATGGAGGTGGGGAGTAGATGGGTAGAGGAGCGGCGATTAGGATGGGGCCCCAGCCTGGGTGAAACGACCGGTGGCCTTACAGAACTTAAGGACCCTATACAAAGAATGATGACGAGATAAAGCATTTAATTGCAAGCTAAACAATCACCAGTAACGATAGTACTTCACAACAATCAAAAGATTCGAAACATCCGCGGCTCTCTACGCTGCCTTCTACAACAATGTTGAAGCGCACACCTCTGGCACGTAATGCAAAGCCAAACGCTAATTTTTTTTTTTAATTGGAATTATTACGATTGTTGATCAGCCGGTGTTAGCTTGGCTGTGAAGATAGAAGTTAAATAATTTTAAATCCTAATTTTAAGCCTAATTGTTAGTCCCGTTTTAGTTTCGTAAGCGACAACATGCAGTATAGAGAAATTAGGCCTATTGGGTTCGATGTTAGGCCTATTTATTCTGGCAACATGGGATGGAGAGTGTAGTTTCCATAGCAATCTAGAAATCTTGAAATTACAATACGAAGCCAAATTATTGTTCCGTGATGTGATATAAATACGTAGTCTGCTGTGTACTTTCGTATTATATGAACGGTTTCCTCCTGCAGCGGTGATTTGATGTTTCAAATTTGAGATTCCCGTTGATAGCGTCAACGCCACTTTGGTTGCCATGTTGGCTGAATTCCTGCAAGCATTCTTTTTTACATAAAACGAATGTGAGTCGTTAACGAATCCTTCTGGTTTTTTTCCCATTTGCTTGTCTTCCTCTAGTGGTTAAAGTGTTATGATCAAATGTTATTATTTCGTTGTGTTATGTCAAAAAAGATTGTTAGCTGTAAGGAAGCTACGACGATTTATTTTGGCTTTTTTTTTAAAGTTCACTTGATTACCAACAGCACAGTGTATGCTTCGTATGTAAATTGCGTCACCAATTTACAATGGTGAGTGTTAGAAATAACTTCGAAAATTTGTTATTTCTCCCGTAATAATTGTTCGATTTACGTCAAATTTTGGCTCAGCAATACTGTTTGGGGTATCAAGCGTTGTACCAAATTTCATTCTAATCCGATCTTTCGTTTGGACTCCACCCAGACTAAAAATGTGCAACCAACAGACCAACGGACCAACCAACCAACATTTTGCAATTTGGTGTCCGTTATAGGCTACGCTTCGCTCGCTCGCTCCGCCAACAATAAATATCTTATCTTATCTTATTTTATTCATGGCCGCCATTAAAGCCTAAACTCTCAAAGCAAAGAATTCCTTATGTCTTCATAAAGGTAGCTAAGAGTAATCAAGACACGCGCTAGCATGTCGCCGCCAAGTTATTGTTGTTGTATTGTTGTGGTTACATGAAGACGGCAAGCCTAAGCATGTGTCTTTATCTGAAGCAAAGTTTTATAGACTACAACGAGTAGCTGCATAACATACTTGCATGCGACAAAAACGGCTGCAAATCTGTTTGACAATCAGGCATTACGTCCCTATAATGTAGGGCAACGGTTTTGATCCGTCGGACAACTCTATCTAGGAAAAAATTGCTACCAAACATCATTGATAATGTGTTGGCTAGCTAACTAGTTAGTTAGTTGGTTAGCTAGCTAGCTACTATAGTTTGTTCCACATTATGTTTTCAGAAAACTGACTGGATGACGACTCGTTTCCTTGCACTAAAATTGCAAAACATGTGGATATCACGTTTGTACAATCAACAAAGTTACCGTTAGAGTTTACGAATGAGATGTTTACGGATTTTTTGCACTCGTATTAGAATAAAACGTGACGTCATACAGCCAATTTTCTGAAAGCATAATGTGGAACAAAGTATAGTGGCCCGGAAGTCATATTAATTTCCATAGACTTTAAGAAGCCGATTGTGAACGACTCAGAAGACCTTTTGAGATGAAAGTTGCTGTGAGCATTGGGTGACATTAATTCTACATACGTTTGGTGGTTTGGGAATGGAGTGTCCTTGGGTTAGTGAGCTAACTGGCGCGTTGGGGGAGTATGGATTGTTAAAATATTGTTCGTAACCCTAAAAGTATTGTTCGATATTGTTAAAAGCATTGTGTCGGTCGCGTATCTCGTGTATTTGCAGGTGCATGTTAAGCGCTGGCCCGATTTGCCGGAAATGACGTACTGTAATTTTATATATCGGCGTAGCGTAACTCCTCCATACTAAATAGTAAGTTAAATTGTTATTGCTAAAGAAAATTTGCCATACCATAAACAAACAGTCAACAAACAACCAACATGAGTATTATTTATCCACCCAAAACCAAAACTGGTAGAAGAAAAACCCGCCAAGTTTCCAAAAACGATCGGCCTTTGAAGGTAGTGATATCATTCCACTAGGAAAAGGCCGCCAAGGTTAATCCTACTAGCCAAGTTAATCAAACATACTAATAGTTCGAAAGTTGAATGAAAACTAGAAGATTGCTACTAGCGGTAGCAATCTTCAAGTTTTCATTTAACGTCCAAAGTATTATTCGGTGCGACTAATTTGGCTAATAGGATTAACCTTGGCGGCCTTTCCCTGGTGGAATGATATCACTACCTTCAAAGGCCGATCGTTTTTGGAAACTTGGCGGGTTTTTCATAGGACTGTGAACGTACAAAAGGTTACACCGTCTTATCTTCATATGTACCTTTTTCTGGAGGAATTTCATATCAATAAACTTTCACATAGATAATTTTCAAATTTACCATTGCCAATTAGCCGTTTGATTAGCCAAATTGACATGGATTAGTTTATTGTACCAGCATTCTTCACATGCTTATGTTTCTTCAATCCCATTTTTGCAGACATTGGCTAATAATCGCTGAATTCGTTCGCTTCGCTCACTCAATCCGCGCATGCCCTTTAGTTGTTTTGTTTATCCCTGCACCTTCCCCTTACTTTTCCAAGATTTCGGTAGCATTGGGATTTATTCTAGACATGACAAGCTACGCTTTTAGTTGCTTGTAGTTGATAGGCACATGTAACTTAGGACTGTGAACTTACAAAAAGTCAGCACACCATCTTATATTCCGCTTTATCTTCCTTTTTGGAGGCATTTCATATCTGTAAATAATTAGCCGTTACATAAGCAAAATTGAGGATTTTGTTCGTTTGCTTTCTTCGTTCACATTTAGTCATACAGAAACCCCCGTTAGAAGAACGTGAAGCATTTTATTTTTGAGTTATTAACAAAAACCACGCTTGGTCATGGATGCTCGTATTGTTGCGTAACCATCATCTAACGTCCATCCCTTCATTCTTACGTAATCCACAGCAACGTTAATGTTTCCTTATTTTGCCCTTCGTTACAGTTCAGCTTTTAGTTCGACCAGACGTTTACAATCATCTAAGGACCAGTGTTGACTGTTCAAGCCATTGTTGTTTGAAATCTTTGGTTGCAACTTGGAAAAGAAACGAAATTTAAATTCCTTGGTGGCGAATTTCAAAACTCTCCCACGCATTTGTCCTGACCCCTACAACCCCCAAACCAACAAAAGAACCATGCTCAAATCACCATGCATTCGCAAAAGTTCAGTTACATAGGACGTCTCAATTTTGCGCTAGCCATGAGCAAAAGGTCTATAGGATTCAACATGGTAAAAATCTTATTAGCTAGCTACACAGTAGCATAAAAACAACGTTATTGACGCATCTTTTTCTCTATGGTTGGTGGACACTCATCCTTTACATTTTAGTTTTTCTTAATCTCTGACCCTTCCCTTTACATTTTCCACAATTTGAAACATTTCTGTCGCATTGGGATTTATCCTCAACATGTCAAAATATGCTTTCAGTTGCTTACAGTTAACAGACACGTGTCTGCTAGTGAGCCGCCTTTTTATCACTAACAATCAATTTTTTAACAATCGGAAGTCTACAAGGGGATAATCTACTGTTACTTGGCGGCGACACACTAGCGTGTGTCTAGATCTGAAATATGTAGAATTAATACTTGGCTCCTTTTTGCGAGTTATTAGTTATTTTTAGTTTGCATTAAAGGAAATTATTCGACTGGAAAATAAAAAAAATTATAAATTCAACAATTATAAAATCACTAGCCACAACAACTGATACCTACACAAGAATCTTTGCCGAAAACCAAGTGTAAAGCTTCAATAAAACTTGGCAACCAAAAACGTAAAGAAACCACCAAATGACCTGCTGTCACGGCATATATCTGGCTTGCGTAACTCCTCCATACTTAATATAAGTTGCATTGTTATTGGAAAATACCAAAATATGTCAGACCCATCAACAAACAACATTAGAAAATAAATACCAACTCGTTTTATGCTTAATGTAAGGTTGAACTGATCCGACGTCAAAACGGCAAAGGAACACAAATAAACTTTCCAGTAAGGTTTCGTATACTGCAGTGTTGTTGTACTGCTTACCCCACGTGAAACCTTACTGCTGTAGTTAAATATTTTTACCATTTTTCTGAAATGTTGCTATTTCTGTAGAATTAATACTTGGTTCCTTTCTGAGAGTAATTAGTTATTCATAGTTTGCTCTTAAAGAAAGTATTTGACTTACAAAATCCAAACTCCACAAAATCATAAAATCAAATCAGTTACCAAAAGAACTGATACATACACAAAAGTCAACACCGAAAATGTTGTAAAGTCAGAAGTAAAGCTTCAGCAAGGTTACAACCAAAAATGTAAAGAATCCAGAACATCATAAATAACAAAAAAATATAACGTTAGGCGCAGCTACCGAAAGTCCTGATATCTAAACCAAAAACAATGAATTGTAAGCAAAAAACCCGCCAAGTTTCAGCCATTGAACGTCCGTGATATCAAAAACGAGCTAAGTTTCCACTCATCAGACATACAACACAACTTTAAAACTTAGCGCATTGCAAGCCTTTCGTTTGGAAGACCCAAGATGCACAAACAACCAGCATCAAAATAAGCGCTAGTTCATTGTTGTTGTTCTTATTGCTGTTTCATTATTGTTTTGCGCACACGAAGCGAATAACAACATCAAAGTTGAAACGATCAATCGATCACTCCCACGACCAATCTGCTCTCGGTTAAGAAAAACTATTTACGAACTGCAAAACTCAGTAGCAAATCGCGGAGGTTCCGATTTTCGTAACGTCAGGGAGGGTTCACAAATAATACTCCGTTATACACCACATTAATGTAGCGGCCGAAGCTACGATTCTCAAGGTGCTTGTAGCCTCGTCGACATCAATGTGGTTTTGACCTTTAAACTTCTAGTTTGGTGGCGGTTTTTACTTTTACGGAAAACAGCACACATGTACTACTGGCCCAGCATGGGTAACAGATAGTCATTTGTCCTAACTGTAGGCTAACTAGACAACTTTAAAGGGGGGGTATTCGCTGCCACCAGGTGGGTGCTTCTAAATGCAGCTCTAAGTTTAGATATTAAGTGGTTTTCTTAAATACTACAACTTCATGCAATTAATCTCACTAGCAGAAAAACAGGCGTTTTACAAACTCTTTGGTTTATTAAAATGCAGAATAAATATAAACAGTTACATTTAAAATCAACTAGTGTCAGAACAAGAAAGCTTTAAATAAAAAGCACGGCGATTTTTACAACAAGAAAAATCAAACTGAAATTACAAGAAATTCGACTCAAACTTCCCATTACAAGATGAAGAGTAAAATTACAATTTCGATTAGAAATGTTTTGTGGGACCTCGGGAACCCGTTATTTCATGCAAACCGCGGGAATTACATGGAATAAATCTATTTAGTGCAAACCGCGGGAATTACACACAAATAGTCAAGATTATGTTTCTTAAGTCCGACCTAAGATCAAATCCACAAATCTGTAGATCCTTAATATTTGGGCATCAACCATCAAATACGTCTTCACTTTCAGATTTAGTGTGTAGATTAAGTTCATAATAATAAACACGGAATAAAAGCTGGTTTTTAGAAAGGGACCGTGAACCCTGACGTTATGGGGGTGGGGGACCAAGAATGCCGACTATGGCGTCACCTCCATAATTTTCTCAAAGCTAAGGTTAGGTTAAGTTTAAAACTAAAATTTCGAATGGGGTTTCCAAAATTAAATTTTCTGAAACTATCACCAGTCTAATACGAACCAACTACCTTTGCCCGGCATGGCAATACTCGGACGGGACATCTCCTATACCGACTGACGTAGTCACCTCTGGCTTTGAGATCTGCTGAGCGTGTACTCACGAGTGAGGGGAGTGGGGGCTTTTTATGCTAGAGACCGGAAGTTCGGGCGGACGGGCAGGAGAGCTACGGGGTCTGATTGGTGGAGGGCTTGGAGAACAATGGAAAAGTCGGCAGAGCAAAGGCTTTTTGCTTGGCGCCGTTTAAAGGAACAACTATGGATCTGCGTGATAGAGATAGGCCAGTTGAGTTATACTCATTGTTTGGAACGTGAAAAAGACCGTTAATTATTATTGATTGTCTTCTTTGTTATGCATCGCGACTATTGAAGTAAAGACCTCAATAAATTCGGTTATTAACATTGGGAAGCCAAGTCGATTATTAACTTTGGGATTTGGGTAGCCAAGTCGATTTTCAAGGAACAACTAAGTTTAAATAAAAAAAACGTGTCCGGGAAAATTCGTAAGTTAAGATGTTGCAGGGCCGTAGCTGTAAATTTTTTCTGGGAGGGCAAACCGGTAATTTACGCCCCCTCCCAGTTTTACGCCCCCCACCCATCACAACGAAAAAAGTCCAGTCCAAACACGCTTAAACTAAAACGAAAAAGATAAAAAGTAATTATTTCGTAAAAGACAGTTGAGGTTGGTTCCCCCGACCCTCCTCCCCACAGGCAGCTAGGTATGGCCCTGCATCTTTATTAATAAAATCGAGTTGTCGCGTCAGATGGACGCAACGAGACGGCCACACGACGGCACGACGGCCGCAAGTACCAACAGGATCAACAGTCGTTGCGCCATCTCTTGATAGTCAACGCAAGCGAACAAAGCAATATGCACTACCAGGATGTAGTGGGCTATACTTGCGTGAATGTAGCACGAACCGTTGTCTCAGCATCTACGGCAGCTATCGTTCGACGCCTACACTTATTATTTACGACAAGTCAGTTCAAGCTGTACGGATTTGTTAGCAGTTGGGTTGTAAACAAAAAACAGCATCTAATTTTTAAGTTTAAAAAAAAGCAATCGGGATTTTGAGTACGAAACTGCTCGGTGTTTTAGCAAAAAAAAAATGCTTGGCTATTTCAGTGACTTGAGTGATCAACGTGGTAACTGCATAGCGTTATGGTCATGGTTATAACTGCATAGTGTTATGTCATGGTTATGTTCTGTAACACTTTGTAATCTGAATAAAGTTTTTAATTCGTAATCACGCGTTGGTTGCATAGTGCAAGTGCAAGCGATGCGAAGCCAAAAGATATTTTTTTTTGTAATCATCAACACACGGGTTTTCCTTTTATTCATTTTTTGCCAGGCCTTATAAAACGTAGCTGTTCCCATGGATTAACATAGGTATTTTTGTTCTTTGAGGCTTAATAGAAACAAGGGTGTTTATTTCCATTTTGCCCCCACCTCGGCCCCACGTTACTGAGGGAGACGACTGATGACTTTTTATTATTCCTTTCTGCCCTTTTTCCCGTTTGGTAGTAAATCAGTCCGACGGCCAGCTTTTTATAGCCAATCAGTTCTTTTTTTTTTTTTATTTATACCCCTTTTGGCGTGTGACGTTACAAATTTAGTAGCTCCCAATATGCGCTAACGAAGAATATGTCGATGTCTGCGGTCTGTGTCATCAACATATCCCTCCGCATTTTCCCTATCCTGTATCAGAAAAAGGTTCTCCATTCCGCCCCCCCCCCCCCACCAAAAAAAAAAGACCATTCATTCATTTTCCTTTTCTCAACTTTTTTCGGTTGTATCTGTCTCCTTACTACTCTCCCCCTCCCACTCCAGTTGTGGTTTGTAATTGAAAATTAATGTTGACTGGCGTAAATAAACATTTTCTCTGGGTGGGGGCAAATTTTATGCTTCCCTGCTAAAAATCGTTTGACCACTTCGTTTGTGCTAGCTACTTCATTCGTACTGTACTGCACAAAAACAGCAGCAGTGCTAGCAACATTCAAGTCAAATGTCAATAAATCGCAACACATGGCAACGCCAACACAATCAGTGCTGCAGCTAGCATTTTTCAAAGGAAGGGGTGCAAGAGTATAATATAGGCCCCCAAAACTAAAGAATTGTGGGTTCATGATTGTGGCCTATTTTATAGTGGTTTTTGCTATGTTAGCCTAAGTTATCAAGCTCCTAGCTAACTACCGATGCGGGGGTATGAACCCCCTTCCCAGTGAGTGTGGGCAAGGGTAAGCCATATTACCCTTGGTGTGGGTACTATGATAACAGGGGGTTGAGTGGCATAATAGTGAGCATTGGCTTCCTGCCAACACTGACCTTCACAGCCTTTATTAAACGTACAGGCCACACATCAGGTTACAGAAGTGGCTGTGGTGGCCAGCAAGTACAACTAAAGGGAGTGCCTCAATAATGGAGGCACACCCACAAAACGTAGGACACAAGTTTTATGTAAAAACATTCGGCCATCTGCTTTGAATTTTGGGCGCCCTTGCCTTCTGGGCCTGGGTGCCTTGCACCCTTCGCATCCCCCTCGCTCTGAACACAAGCAATCACTTTACTGCCACTTACATATAAAGAACTGCACCAAACCACATCACGGAATCATTACAACACCCGTGCGTAGCACGGGCTTACATCTATCTTTATTAATAAAATCGAGTTGTCGCGTCAGATGGACACAACGAGACGGCCACACGACGGCCGACGGCCACCCGTCTAATAATAGCAGTATTTGATTATTGTAAACGGAATGATTGTTGGCAATAAACTAAAAATGATTGTTACCAATAAACTAAAACGATGGATGAAACAATGATTCAGTTCATGTATATGCTTCTTAATATTAAACTGCTAGCTAAAAGTTCTGGCTCCGGTTCACCGTTTGTTAGCCAGTGTATGCAAAAATACATAAACGGGATACACGCCTTCCGCAACAAACACATGAGAGAGCAAGCCGTCCCAATGTTGCAAATGGTGCATCAAACACCACCCGTGCGCCATACACCACCCGTGCACCATACACGAACCCATGATACAAAGGCGTATTTATTTATTGATGGTAGAAATCCATATGAAAGTGCATGGAATCTGGCTTATTTATTTATTTTCATGGAGTCCGAGTCAGGTCAGGCGCTGATTGAGTGAGCGAAGCGAACGAAAATCAGCATTTGTTAGCCAGCATTCTCACAAATACATAGACGGCATATAGACAGCATACACGCCTTCCATAACAAACACATGACACAGCAATACGTCCCAATGTTGCAAACGGTGAATCAAACACCACCCGTGCACCGCTTTCTAAAGGTTCTGTCGTTGAGGATAATTAAAATAAAAACATTACTGAAACTCTGTTAAATATGGGGGAAAAGGATAAAGCCCCGTGGGCTAAAGGTTTCGACTTTGCTCTAGAAAGGCGTATTTATGTATTTCCGGTGTAAATATTCGTATCAAAGTCCGTTGAGTCCGGGGAAGGGGAGGTGCTTACTGAGTGAGCGAAGCGAACGAAAATCAGCATTTGTTAGCCAGTGTGTGCAAAAAAATATAGACGGATAAACGCCTTTCGCAACAACCATATGAGAGAACAAGCCGTAACAACCGCTAAAGGTTCTGTCGTTGTTGTCTTCGTATATGTCAGAGGAAACAATGCTGCACCGCGGTTTACACTACCGATCACTGGATGGCACAAGGGACAAGGGACAAGGGATGGAACAAGGGATGCACTGAATGAGGGAGTGAAGCGAACGAAAATCATCGTTTGCTAGCCAGTGCGGGATACACGCATTCCGTAACAAACACATGAGGAACGAAATCGTCCCAGTGTTTTAAACGATGCATCAAACACCTAGTCAGCTAGTCTTTCTATAAAACCGATACAGCGTATTTTCAACGTGTGTTATCCCCAAAAATAGTTAGGACCAGTCGTTCCGTATTTGGCAGCATGGGGTCGCGACCGAGAACGAGAGATGGAACAAGTGCGGTGTTATTACAGGTCCTACTTTTATTTCTGTTTAGCTAATATAGTAGATAGTAGGTGGTAGGAAACTGAAGAAGACAGGAAGGGCTCATCCATCTGCCCTTTCACAATTGTTTCGGACTAATTTTTGAAAATAAAATCAGAAAGTTTTGCCAAATAGTTTACGAAGCACACAGTCAGCATCAAAACGGGTCTCATGAGCTTTCTTTGTCTGGAAAAGAAAGGGAAAAAATGGTCCGACTGCGGACGCGAACCCAGGCCTTCCAGCATATTAGCTAGGCCGGGTGCTCGAATCAATGCACTTACCGGGGTGGACCCTGGCTTCACCTGCATCATGGCTTAGAACTGGTTCAACCATTCTGAGTTGTGACCTAAAGGCCATCAACATGCAAAGAGATATATGAAAAATTCTTGCTTCCTACCGACAACAGAATCCATCCAAAGCCAAAACTGGTATAAGAGAAGCCACCAAGTTTCCAAAAACGTCGTCCTTAGAAAGTAGTGATATCATTTAACCTGGGAAAGGCCGTCAAGGTTAATCCTATTAGCCAAGTTAATCGCACATCCTAATAGTTCCAAAGTTAAATGAAGACTGGAAGACTGCTACTAGCGGTAGCAATCTGAAGTTTTCATTTAACTTACAAAGTATTATTCGGTGCGATTACCTTGGCTAATAGGATTAACCTTGGCGGCCTTTCCCTGGTTAAATGATATCACTACTTTCAAAGGCCGACCGTTTTTGGAACTTGGCAGCTTCTCTTATACCAGTTTTGGTTTTGGGTTGATATCACAACTTTCATAGGCCTGTGAATATAAAGAATTCCACGGTCTAATCGTCACCTCTACCTTTTTAGTCTGGAGTTACTTTATGTGTATACATTTTCTCATTCATAATTTTCACATTTCCATTGCCCAATTAGCCGTTACATCAGCCAAATTGATTCGGTTTGGTTTATTGTCTTCCCATGTTTCACATGCTTAAGTTTGTTCAATGCCATTTTTAAGCGTACTGGCTAACAAACGCTGATTTTCGTTTGCTTTGCTCACTCAATCAACGCATTCCCCTTCAGTTTCTCATCCCGAGGTTAATTTTAATCACGCAATGAAGCTGGAATTGCCCACTCAATCACAATTAAGCTCATCTACGAGGCCGATTGTCTACTTAGTGCCATCACACTATAGCATATGTCTACCATAACCATCAAACTTCACACATTACTAAGACATACTTATTTGAAAAAAAAATTACTTTTTCCTACTTGAATGGACCCTGTGCTCACGATCTGCATTGTGTATCAAATTTTCCTGGCAATGATAGATTCCCAGTATCTTTTTGTTGCAACTTCCATACTTTAGCTACCATGGTGTATTCAAGCAACTATGCTTTACTATAAAATTCACTGATCACATAATTGGCGGAGCGAGCGAGCGAAGCGTAGCCTATAACGGACACCAAATTGCAAAATGTTGGTTGGTCCATTGGTTCGTTGGTCGCACATTTTTAGTCTGGGTGGAGCCCAAACGAAAGATCGGATTGGAATGAAATTTGGTACAACGCTTGATACCCCAAACAGTATTGCTGAGCCAAAATTTGACGTAAATCGAACAATTATTACGGGAGAAATAACAAATTTTCGAATTTATTTCTAACACTCACCATTGTAAATTTGGAATCGTGAATAGTTAAGGAATTCCGACGACGCATACACCTTGCTGGTGGTACACAAGTGAACTTAAAAAAACACGAAAAATTAAATTTTCGTTTCTTCTTTCTAGCTGATAACCTTTTTCGACGTAATTCGATGAAATAATAACAATTGGCCCTTGCATTCAACCCCTACAGGAGAAACGCAAACATAAAAAAACAAAAGGATTCCTACGATACACCTTAGCATCATTTGAAAAAACAAATGCTTGGAGGGATTACCTTCAGCATGGCAACGAAACTGGTATTTACACTAGCGATGGGAATCCCGAATATGAAACCTGAAATCGTCGTATCAAGGCCAAGCAGTATTATAAACCGATATTGACATCAGACGAAACACGAAAGCACGAAACACGAAACGATAATAAGCCCGCCTCTCTCAGTTTATGGTTTCCTGGTTGCCATGGTAACGTAAATACTCGAAACCAAAACCGTGTTGTATCGCATGAAGGAATACTTAATCTCGAACCAACGTTGTTAGCTGCTACTAACGAAACTAAATCGGAGATAAATATTAGGCCTAAACGCTAAAAATTAGGCCTAAAACTAGGTCTAAAAGCAAACACATTTTTAACCTAAATTGTGATGGTTATTTCTTTCAGATTATATAATAGAGATCGCTGTTGCAGTCATAGAGTTTGGAAATAATATATTATCTTGCAGTGCGTGGTAGAGGTGTGCCAGCTCAACATTTTCGTTGGTGGCGGTGTCAAATCTTATACCAAAGCAGTATTGTAAACCTTTTGAATCGTCTGACTATTGTTAAAAACTATCGTACTGATGATTGTTTGGCTTGCAGTTAAACGCCTTATTATTAATATTTTAATATAAGGACTACATTTTGCACAGCAGTTTCTGTAAACAATGTAAGATTTATTGCCAGCGGGAGCTCAAACAGCGGTGGCCATACGTGCTGTTTTATTTGTACTCGGGGAGATGGCCTACGTCTTCAGTGTTGGGTGTGAAAAGAGGCTACAAATAACTAAACAAAAACTAAATGCTGGAGCAGACGAAAGCTTGTTAACGTAAATTTTACACGTAACATAGGCCTACATTAAAACAAAAGGCTAAAATAAGAAAAAGGTCAGCAAAGAACAGTAGTACGTCACACCAAAAAACAAACTGTTCAACAAGGCCCATTAGGTATTGCACCTAGATTTTTAAGCATTATTAACAAATGTGGTATCGTCATTAAAATAAAAACTAAATATAAGTTTGAAATGATGATCCGTTCGCTCCGCCTACAATATGCCCAAAGCCTGTTAACTAGTATTTCATTTTTCAAATATCACGTAATGTAAAAACTCACTGAACGGTATCCAACCAGCAACCAAGGTTAGTTTATTTACGATGTTGTTGATTGATTGATTGGGTGTATTAGGGCCCTGGTCCGAAGCGAACAGTTAAATAATTGCAAGAATAGTTATTTTGTTAATACTTGAGTGAATTTGTTGCAGCACATTAATACTGCAACGGTGGCGCGTATAACACTTACAACTTGACGCGCGTAGACGTGAACGCAGAAAAGAATACTGGATTCTCCCCTATCGCTTATCTATAATCCATTGCGAATCGGCAGCGCATTGGAGTTGGCGTAGGCTCAACTTTTCCGCGTGAGCCGTGCGGCAGGACGGGTTTTTCTGCCCTCCAGCTACTACGAAACTGGGTATTCAATAGAGGAATTTAATAATAATGAATTTGTTCATAACGAACGGGCAGAGGAAGGGCAATTGCCACTAAAACCTTTCCCAAATTAAAATATTCTACTTACAGAGTTAAAAATACATTTTTCATGTTGACAGTAAAGTTGCATAGTAAATTACTATATGTCGAAGTTTTATACATAAAAAACAATGCTAATCCTAAACTTAATAAAATACAATACTCGGCTATGAGCTATATGCCTCACCACTTATAACAACGTAAGAATCCTGCCAAACTATAATTCCGGAGCTTGCTCCTAAAATGGTCTGCATTCTGCACATTCATAAACTCAACGGGTAGGCTATTCCAAGGCCCCACCACACGATTGGAAAAGAAAAATTTACGACAATCTGAGTTAACCCTCCTTACAATTAATTTCGATCGAGGTCCCCTGGTTTTGCATGTGCCTCGTAGTTCAAAAAACTTTGAATCATCAACATCAAAAATTCCATTAATGATACAATACGTTAAAATTAAATCAGCCTTAAGACGTCTTGATTCAAGCGTCTCAAGTCCCGAGGTTTTCAAACGTTCCTGATAGTTAAGTGAGTGAAGCCTACCAATTGATTTTGTAAACCTACGTTGCACTCGCTCAATTGCTTCTATGTCCTTCAATAAAAAAGGCGACCACACTGGACTAGCGTATTCTAGAATTGGACGGACATACACCTTGTATGCCCATATGAGGGTTCTTGAATCTCCTGAAGTAAAACAACGTCTGATCATTGCTGAACGTTGATTTGCAGTTTTAATAATAGATTGTATGTGGGTAGAAAACTTTAAATCATTAGTAAGCCAAACACCCAAGTTTTTAACCTGTGATCTTGATTCAATGTTAGAATCTAATAACGAGTATGGGAAAAAGTGATTTTTTTTTCCTATATGGAGAACATGACATTTGTCTGCAGCAATTGGTAGTTGCCATGCTAATGACCAGCTGCCAATATTTTCAATTACATTATTTAATTTTTCATGTTCAAGTGCTGTATTGGCTTTACCATAAGTTTCCACATCATCAGCATACTTAAGTAAAGGACATGAAGATGTACTGGTCAGATCGTTAATATATATGACAAACAGAGTTGGTCCTAGAATCGATCCTTGTGGTACACCACTCCCAACCATAACAGAACGCGATGCTGCCTGACCAACAACAACTTTGTGTGAACGATTATGGAGAAAATCTTCAATCCAAGTAACTAGAGTGCCAGAAAAACCAGTATATTTAAGTTTGGCTATTAATTTAGAATGAACAACCGAATCGAAAGCTTTTGCAAAATCAACGAAAACAACATCTGTAAGAATCCCTCTATCAGCATTATATGTCCAATCCTCCAGTGCAGAAAGCAGAATTTGTAAATAGGTCGGTCATTCTCACCCCTTTTTACGCGTAATCGTGGACACACCAGTGCTGCCTTCTTTTCTGTGTCTGCTTGTATGCGCGTCAAGTTACGCGTGTGCATGTACGAGGGGTTAAGCATGTTATAATAGACTGTTGGATAACAATACAAACAATGGTTACAACAATAATTTTGCATTTACGCGCCACTTCAAAGCCATGTGCTTCTAGATGCAACTCCCCTTTTACAAAAAGGCACTCCCCAGTACTACTCTTTACCTGTGTGCCAAAATTTAGATACGCAAACTTATCCTAACGAGCTCTAGACGTGTATTTATACCCTATAAGAATTAACATGGGAGACCTGACCTTAGCTAGTCGTATCTAGCTAGCCAGTACCACAAATCAACATTATTGAGGGCACGTTTTTTCCACAAAGAACACTTTACCAAACTTTAATGTTGTGGTATTCTTCGTTACTGGACCCAAAATCTGATTCCAACAACTTCCAAAGATTTCGACCGCATGGGGAATTTACACCAGCATGCTGAAATCATGCATAAACACGTTACAGTTAACAGACACAGACTGCTAGTGAGTCGCCATCTGATCTAGACACACGCTAGTGTGTCACGCCAAGTTAAGCAACAAACATCACAACAAACATCACATCAATTCAATTGTCGAGGTTGTAAACTATTGTAGCGCAACGCCATTGCGTCAGTGTCTTATATCTTGAAGCATAGTTGGGCACATTTCAGGTACTTGGGGAAAATAATAATGCGGTACAAAAGCTTAAATTGTATTGAAATCGAGAGCAATGACCCACCTGACAAAAATTAACTCGTGTTTGAATGCCAGCTATGCTGCTTTCAATGCAAAATCTGCCCCTCAATAACGTTGAAAATGTGTTACTAACTAGCTAGCTAGCTAGTCCGCTCATCCCCATGTTAAATCCCATAGGGTGATTATTCATCGATTCCGAGATAACGGGAAGGCTTCCAGCTATGAAATTGGACGAATGGGTGCACTACAATACTAACTTTATGGTTTGGAGCATGGGGGCGAAACAGGGATGGCGTGGGAGGGCGCGTAAGTACGAAAATATTTTTATAACCATTGTTAGTATTGTCGGCATCGTCTCTCATTGGACGGCCAAAGTTCTGGCAATGAGAACATGTATACTGACGTACGTGCCTAGGCACACACTAGTGTATCACAATAAATCTAAACAACGTTGCAAAGAAATTGTATTCACGTCCAATTCACGAAAAATAAATCATCTCTAAAAACAAAGCAAAATAAACAAAGCCAAAAACTGGTAAGGAGGCCACCAAGTTGAGAGTGGTTCGGCCCTTCAAAGGAGTGATATCAACACACCAAAACTAACTAAATACAACAAACTACAACAAAATTAAAACCAAACCAATAGCCAATAAAGAGGTGACTAAGTTGAGAATGGTTCGGCCTATAGGCAAAAGGTAGTAGCAAATTGTTGAAAACCAATTTCTTGTTGACGTAGCACTTTATCACATCTGCACGGTAGTGGAGTTGAGACAATCAATACACAATTTAAAAAAAAAGGAGTGATATCATATCAAAAACCAAAACTGGTAAAAGGGGCCGCCAAGTTCCGAATGGTTCGGCCCTTCAAAGGAGTGATATCAACACACCAAAACATTCGCCAACTTAATCGCACCGAATAATACTTTGGACGTTAAATGAAAACTGGAACATTGCTACCGAAAGTAGCAATGTTCTAGTTTTCATTTAACCTTCAAATTATTAAGTGGTGCGATTAACTTGGCGAATGTTTTGGTGTGTTGATATAACTCCTTTGAAAAAATGTAGGCTGACCATCACTTTTAATCCATTCCACTTCCATTCTAGATTTGAACCTTATTGATTCAATGTCGCAGTGAGTGCGTGTGGAGTATTGGAAGTGGAGAAGGGGAGGGGGGGGGGGGAGACGCTTGCCACCAACGACTACTCCAAGATCGGTCTCATACCTGCAAAATGACTTCAAATTCGGTACAATTGTTAAGTTCCCTGGCTTATAAGCATTAAGCAAGTAATCGGAATTCGTAGTTTTCCGTATAAAAATCGTGTAGTTTTTGCAGCGTTATTTTTTAATGCTGTTTGCCAAAAAAGAAAACATCTCACCGCTGCTTTCATCAGGAATAGTAGTTAAAACCAAAGCAGGATTTCAGGTCAATACAACCATGCTGCGTGGTAATATGGAAGTCCCTACAACGATGCTTGAGGCTCCATCGCAGTGGCTCTACTAGGTTGGGCTTCGCTGCACAGCTTTATCAACCATCCCTCGTCGTAGCGGCCTTGATTTGCTATTTTTGCAGTTTAAATTAATCCGAAAATTTATTCAACAAAAGGAATAGCTTGTGGTTTCCGCCACCACCATTGTGTGGTGTCAATAAAAATGACCATGCCATTAAAAAAAGAAACATTTTTGGAGAAGGACAGGAAAGTCATACTTTTTACGTTATTCCAAGTATCGTTTTTACGCCCCCTCGAACATTTTTGTTG
>JAHWFP010203826.1:48374-102305 GCA_023313725.1 Lithobius niger
TAAGATGTTGCCTAAGCTCCGGTAGTGGTGATGGCAAAAGGTTACGTTAAAAGATTATTATAAAATAAAAGGTCTAAGTTACCAGCAGATGCTAAAACGCATAGTTAAACATTATTTGCAGCCGCAAAATTTAGGTTTTGGATGTAGGACATTTCTCAAGTGCATCTTAGATCGTCACCTTAAATCTACCTAAGAAATATCAAAACAAAGTGTCGGTACAATAAAATCTGAGGTTAAGTACCTTCGTAGAGGAAGTCCCTCCTATCAAACACTAAACTAATGTCTTTGTATGAGGCGCCGTTTGGGACTTAATGCAAGGTCCATTCGTAAATATATTTCTCAAACTGGAAATATATTTTTCAAATCCGTATATATATTTCTCAAACTGTAAATATATTTTACCATACCGCACGTATAAGTTTCATCCGTAAATATATTTTTTTCAGTACATTTAATTGTTCATGCGTTAAGTATATTTTTTACCATAAATATAATTTTTCATTTGTAAATATATTTTTCAAACTATAAATATAAATTGCCAGATCAATTATAATTTCATCCATAAAAATACTTTTCAAGCTGTAAATATATTTTTCAAACTGTAAATATAAATTTCCAAACCAACTGTACATCTAATTTTTATTCCTAAATACATTTTTTTGTTCAGTGCGGAACCTGTTTCGCACCAGACCATCATTGAGTGAGTAAACTTTAATAACGACGATCACGGACGGGTTATTAAAAGTGCAACCGGGATCCATTGTACAAACTCAACTCCTGGTGCCGGGACCCAAGTCCCAAATATTGGAGTTTCTACAGTAGAAACTAACCAAGACTTACTAATGAGAATTGCGGCTGGAACCCATTCTTGAAATGCTCTAGTCTCGGTGCCGGGACCCAAGTCCTAAATATTCGAGTCCCGGCAGTAAAAAATAGGTAAGACTTACTCACGAGAATTGCAGCTGGGAATTGGCACCGGGACTAGCGCATTTGAAAAATCGATCTTGGGTGCATTTTTTATAATTAGTACAGTAAGTCTTAACTATTTTTACTGCCGGGACTCTAGGATCGCTGCCACTGGAGTGTCCAAATCATCCACTGCAAGCACTTGAAACGTCCAGTCGTACGTACTGTATAATTTACTAACTCAATAAGTCCACCGCGCCCATTACAACGTTACCCTGCTTAGACCATTGGCTTCGACGTCTCTGGTCAAAGCGGGCCAAAGCCGCCAAGTGGAGGTAGCTTTCCGGTGTAGGAGTAAACTGGTTCCGCACGCAACAAAAAAAATAAATTTAAGAATAAAAATTATATGTACGGTTGGTTTGGAAATTTATATTTACAGTTTGAAAATATGTTTACGGTTTGAAAAAATATATTTATGGACGAAATTATAAGTAAGTAAGGTTGGTCTGGGAATTTATATTTCTAGTTTTAAAAACATATTTACGAATGAAAATTTAAATGTACAGTAAAAAAATATATATTTACAGATGCAAAATTAAGTTTACGGTTAAAATAAATATATTTACGGATACAAAATTTAATGTACGGTAAAAAAATATATTTACGGATGAAATTTATAGGTGCCGTTTGATAAATTATATTTACTGTTTGAGAAATATATTTATGGATTGGAAAAATATACTTACAGTTTGAAAAATATCTTTACGAATGGACTGTGCATTAAGTCCCAAACAGCGCCTCATATCTTTGGCTTTATGCCTAAGTGAAAAATAGAAATAATTACAATGTTTACAAATTTGCGAAAAATGGCATCTCGTGCGCTACGGTAATTTAGGCATCGGTTTCGTGCGTTTTTCAAAATGCTGTAGAAGGACTTCTAGATGGAATTTTGATGTTCTGTTTCCGGGGGAATACAGATAAAGTTCGTGGCTATTAAGAGCTTTATAGATGAGACTGATTGGACCATTTCCCTGGAAGTTACAAGTTGTTGAAGTTGGGGTTTTTCACGGCCAAGGCGCCGAGAAAAAAAAATTGTTCGTTGCCGTAAACGAAGTTTCCCTCAGGTTTTTGATAGTTTGAGTCAAGGTATCCTCTCAAATAGGGTGAAGAATTCGGGCCTTTACAGCTCCCCACCAAGGAGATTCTATATGGGGTTTCTGTTGAACTCCACAATAGAAGCTAAAACAGAAAGGTTAGTGCACACAAGATATGCCAATAACTTGAGCTGCCAAGCACTGTAATCAAAATTGCAAGAATACGCGGTATAAATGCATCAGTTTTGAGGAAATACACCTCCAGGGGATACTTAGTCCTATCCCAGGATCGTTTTACAAAGTTTAAAAGGAACACTGGTTTTGCAAAAATTAAAATTGCCGTTTTATATTTTTGGGGGACTAACGTTTTTGTGGCTCAATTAATTTTAAAGCAAAGTTAAAATAAAAAAATTTAGAACACTATTTTTTCAACCACTAACTAAATACTGTCCGCACTACTTCTGTGCAGGAAAATCGTACAAGTATTCAGAGAGTGGGGCAAAAAACATTAATATCAAGAAACACACTAGAAATTACAAGTTAATTGTGTCGTTTCGTTATAACAAGTAAATGATACCGTCTATTGCTCTGATAATACGTCCCGTACGGATTCCGCCTCTGCTCAAGTCTAGACATTTTTTTTATCTGGGATGACTACGAAATTAACCCACCGCCGCATTTCGATTAACCTAGACTGCATTAGTTGTGAGAAAATCGAATACTATGGGTACGCCGTAAACGGCCAGGTCTATTTATATTAAACTACTCCCACTATAATGGTTTAAGGTTACCAAACAACTTAAGCATTACAATACAACACGGGGAGGTTTTGTGGATAAAAACCAACAACCTTTTAACGACAGTGCTAACCTATTTCGCAGAGGGGTAGACAGACAGCTGTTTTTAAAGAAAGCCATTTTGTAGAAAACTTAAAGAAGAACTAATCGGGGACAGATTACAATTCCCGTAGAATACTCCTAATGAATATTTTTACTGTGTCGTTACAATCTTCGTAATTATCCTTCCACCAGGGCTCAAGAAATACGGTCGCCAATTCGCCAAATGCGAATAAAAAATTGGTACTGGCGACTAAATATTATCTCAGGTAGCCACTGTGGCGAATTTCCCATCCCCTATTTTTGTATAGAATTCACCAACCGTACATTCTTTTTAGCAATTCGTAAAAAACAAAAATAGATCGCTGGCTGCATCGTTATTTTCAGGGAAGGTTTTAGCTTCTCACTCACGGTGATATTATTTACATTGTTTAATAACTAATTTAAGTACATACATTTTTATTCACTATCTCATTTACCTATGTTATTTAAAGAATTTTGATGATTGTAAAACGTTAGTAGCCTAACTTAACTGGATGATCAATAGCAATATTACTTTTTTGCGGAGCCCAGTTGCAAAGGTCAGCAACGATCAGCAGTGAAAATGTGAAAATCAGAAATCCAGCACAGTGATGCTGGGAGTTGGTGATCTTACAAAGTTTTCCAAAATTCTTTATGTTAAAATTCGAATTAATTTAAGACATAAAAATGAATAAAAATTACGGTAAGGAAAAGTGTTATTTTAATTATTAACTGCTGAATGTGTCGTGTTTGGCTCATGAAACTAGCGGATATCGGAAGGGTGCTCTGTATGGTGACAACCGGGAAAAAGCAATAGGTCACTAAAATTAAAATTAAATAAATCGAAATAAAAATATAATTATCTCTTATATATTTTATACTTTGTTAGTGTAACAATATATATTTACTGTTTTGAGTATTTCCAGTTATTCAAACTCTTATCTTTCGTATTACTGGTAGAAGGTGCACCTTTCAGTTACCTTTTAACAGCAATTTGTCAACATCCGGTTTGCTTTGCCAGCGTGATCGTTTTGACAAATCCAAGTAACTTGGAGTAAAGGTAGTCAATTGTTCCTGAATGAAATTTAGGGGCTTGTAAAAGTTTATTCATGGAATTTCACGAATCTGGAAAGGAAGCTTATCAACTTAATTTAAGCCTTTTTTACGTGCTGGGAATGGGGCAGAAAAGTGTATAATATGATGGGGGTAATTTTTAATCACGTGTTCCTAAGTTGAGTGTTTTTTACCAAGTCATGAGTTGCTGGGGCAGAGGGAATGCAAGCAAAGTAAGCTAAGGAAAATTTTTAACGACCAGTCTTACAATTTTTCGCCTGCATTTAACCACATTTTTGGCTAGACCATATTTTGAATTACTAGGGATACACGGTTTTTTTTAGGAGGTGGGGGGATGTGGACCTGCAAACCATCTCCAGTTTGAAATTAAGTGCGTGATATCCACTTGTTTCATAATTTCCAGTTTTTATGTTTTCTTTCACGCAAGTATGATACTACAATAAATACAACCAACAACTTTTATCCGTGTTAACAGTTTTCAGTTGTTGGTAATGAACGAATTTAATCAGTTTAAGAAGGTTGTTATTATAATTCTGACAAATGGTAGAATCCCTCCTTGGTGTTTAATGTGTTGGTTTGCCACATTTTTTACAATAAACTTTACAAGACACAATCTTTTTACAAAAAAATAAATGGAGACACAGATCCATTGATTGCTATGCCAACATCACAAACGAACTATTTGCCGTTTTAATGACTGCACGCTACTTTTTAGTATTTTACCGGCTTTTCATTGTTCAAGTTTCCCTTTTTCATTATTAAAAAGAAACCTCCTGCTTTGTGGTAAAAAAAAAAATTAAAATTACATCCTCATCCCTCATGTCTTGACAAATCTTTTAGCCCGAGAAACTTTTATTTTTTAAATTTTATTTATAATTTTTTTTTTTTGGGGGGGGAGGTGTTGGCGACTAAAAAATATTGATTAAGAGCCAATCTGGCGCCTAATTTTTTTTAAGATTTTTTGAGCCCTGCCTTCCACAAAGGAAGGCGTTGATAATGACAAAAAGAATAAGGCATTGGCACTTAAAATGTAGGTATAAAAGTCCAAAACAGATATTAACTGAGAGTTGCTTAAGGATGAGCTCCCAACAGACCAAAATGTCAAAATAAAGATAAAAATTAATTTTCAGTCAATTTTTACTGAAAACAAAAGTTGGAACAACTTTGCTGTTTAAACAAAATACCGGTTAAGTGTGTCGGCATTGACATGATTCTTTTCAGGTTTGTACAGTTTCTGAAGTTTAAAATTAAAATTTCAACATGTACACTATTTAGGTTTAGTTGCTCCTAGATGGAGCCACGCTTGTATTGGCCTACAACTCATTATTTAAAATGAACTAGCACGGGAAAACACTGGGTTTAGGTTTTCGTTTTTATTTGCAAAAAAAACTCTTGTTTAGAGAAAAAACAACATTACGTTAGGTTTAACAACCTCAGTTTCACTGGGAACACTAATCCAGTACTAGAGCCATAATAATGCATTTATTTCCATCCTAGACTGACATAGAATTCACACTAAAACATCGATCCTATTTTTAAAGAGGATCGGAGAAAAAAATGCATTTAAGTTTCACTATTAGCATACTGATTTACTTTAAATCGAACTTCGACAAACTGATTTTACCAAATTCGGGGTAAAAATTAAAACAATCAACAGAAGCACGTTTTCTGCCGATCTCAGGTTGGATAGATTTGTTAGTTTCTAACTTTAGATTAGGTTGCGACTTGCTTCGGGCAGTAAGCCAACTTGAGAAGCTGGTTTCACTAAATTCCGGTTTTCCGGACATGGACAAACTATTGCTTACAACGCCATCTGAAAAGCTACGTTTCAATTCTACCTGAACACCATGACGACGCTGTAGCCAATGGTGAATCGTTGGGGTGTGGTCAGTTTCCACTTGCTGCTGTAGTACATGACGCTGGCTAGAGGGATTTTTAATGAGTTCCTTCTCATCCAAAAGTTTTGCCCGTGTTGGTCGAACTACGATAGGTTGTCCTGTGAGGGCACTGGTGGCTTGACCAATCCCTCAGGACTTGGGGGGGGGTCATTCCCGTGGCTACGGGCCTGAGTTTGTTTACGTTTGCGGGAGCATCTCTTAGATTGGCTCGTGCCATTGTCTGCAGTATCAGACTTTGTCGGGGGCGTTGCCACACGAGCGGTGTCGGGGGCAGATTCACGTAAAAGGTTTAAGGCATTAACTCCGTTTACACCCAACACAATTTCGAAAATTGGGCTAGCTACTGATGAAACACAAGCTACTGTTTTCAATACCGTACCGTCAGTTAATTTTAGACATAAGTTAACCTGAGGTAATACCACTATTTCACTGTTTAAAATAGTCTGGCACCTAACGGATTGTTTTAAACGTGGCCAGTTTCTGGCCAGTTTAGAGCTGACAATATTTACACAACTGCCGGAATCGCAAAGAATTTTAATCTTACGTTGGCCTACAAAACCATTTACGGTACTAAACTGTAAAATTTCCCTGGCATTTTTACCTACAAGAAAACACGCATTAGCTTGCTCCGGGACATTTTGGTTAAGTTCGGGGCATCGCTTATGCAGGTGCGAAAATGATCCACACTCATAGCACGATCTAACATTAGCTTGTCTAGGGTTAGATTTTATACTGTTGCTACTATCAGCGTTAGCATCTGGGCTAGTTACGCTGTCACTGTTACTATTCTTAGTCCCAACCGGGTTAGCTAAGGAATTATGGTTTTGTTTACCAACTCTAGAGTTGGAGGAAGCTTTAGAAGCTTGACTACCTGAATGAGTGCTAGCTTGCACTTTGCCACTTTTGTTAGTAAAATCGGCAGAGATTTGTTTGTTGCGAGTTGTAAACTCGTCACAGAGTTTTGCTGCCTCGGCTAACGTGCCGGTTTTGACTTGATCGGGAAGCTATTGGCGGAACGCAATTGGGCAGGCTTTCGTGAATTGTTCGAGTAGAATTAAATTCACAAGTTGGTCATAGCTTTTATTAACTTTAGCTAGTGCGACCCAACGGGAAAACAAGCTGTCCAGTTCAAATGCATAATCGTGAAATAATTGCTCTGGCAATTTTTCTAGGGAACGAAACTGGGTTTGCACGGACTCCTTAGTTTGTACAAACCTGTCAAGAAGTTTAGTCTTAACAATCTCATAATCATGCATGTCAGCATCTTGGAGCTGATCACACACTTTAATTAACACTTCCCCTAAGAGAGGTTGTAAACCGACGACCCATTCCTCTTTGGGAATTTTCTGCGTTACCATCGTTCTTTCAAAAATTTTCAAAAAACTGTTAATCTCTGAGTTGGGCGTCCATTTGTTTACTAAATGCACAACATCGGAAATTTTACTAGGTTTGCTTACTGGAATTCTAGGTGAGGTCGGGCTTACTGTACCACTTGTGTGGCCAGAACTAACACTAAGATTAGCAGCATTTAGCCTAGCTAGTTCAATCTGCTTATCGAGCTTTTGTAGCTCTTGAGCGCTAGAGCGTTCTCTAATCTGCGCTTCTTGCTCCTTTAATTGAGCGTCACAGTCACGTATTTGTGCTTCTTGCTCAATTAATGCAAGTTCGTGGGCCCTGCGTTTATCCGCATCGGCTACTTTTAAAGCTTCAAACTTTAATTCTTCGGCTTTTAAAAACAACTCATTTTCTTTAAGAGCTATTTCTTTTTTAGCTTGGATGGTTAAATCTCGATAGCACTTTCAATAGAACTTTCTAGAGTATCTGCAAGTTCAGTTAAAGTAACTTTGTTATCGTCAACTGAATCTCTTAAACTTTTAAGGGAAATCTGTTTGGATTCGCTTACTGCTAGTCCCAAGTCTAAACAGGCATTCTTAAGCTCTTTGTTTTTCAGACCTTCAACTATTTTGTCAAAAGTTGCCATTTTGGAAAATTTTAACTTTACGTTAAAAAATACAGCTTGTATAAATGAATTACGGAATTAAAATGCAGCCGCAAAATTAATTCAAACTTTAAGTTAAGACTGAGCACGAATTTAACCGTTTCTCATCCTATTCCAGTAAGCTTTAGCAATGGAAAACACTTTTTCAGTATTTTCAATAATTAAAATACATAAATGTTTCTAACTACAACACTAGGCTTCGCAGGCCAAAGCTTATTCTATGCACACTTACCCTGAAAACACAATCACTGTGCGGTCAGTCTCTCCACATCGGGTCAATGGTCCAACCGTCGATCGTCGATCGACGATACTGATTCCACGGGCGTCGTACTAGAACGTCTCTAGATCTCACTCACTGCGGCGATGGTTGGCTTATCCACGGGCAGTCGTCTGTGTGCAGGAGCTCCTCGTCCGTTGCTGGGCGGCTTCTCCTCACAGGGTTGCGAAAGCTGTGTCTCCAGTCGTCTGGCTCCAGGAACGGCGTGGTTACTGAGGGGGGGGGGGGGCATTGATTTGGGCAGCAATGCAGGCGTCTATTTGGGTGACTATTTTAGCAGAGTCACGGACATCTTTTTCTTGCAACTCACATCCAAGTTGCGATTTGACAGATTGAAGAATTGTTCAACTGTAGTAGCATGGCAAGGGGGAAACGTTTGACGGAACAGCACCTGTTCATCCCACCACTGCCACCAAATTGTAGCGGCCGAAGCTACGATTCTCAAGGTGCTTGTAGCCTCGTCGACATCAATGTGGTTTTGACCTTTAAACTTCTAGTTTGGTGGCGGTTTTTACTATTACTGAAAACAGCACACATGTACTACTGGCCCAGCATGTCATTTGTCCTAACTGTAGGCTAACTGGACAACTTTAAAGGGGGGTATTCGCTGCCACCAGGTGGGTGCTTCTAACTGCAGCTCTAAGTTTAGATATTAAGTGGTTTTCTTAAATACTACAACTTCATGCAATTAATCTCACTAGCAGAAAAACAGGCATTTTACAAACTCTTTGGTTTATTAAAATACAGAATAAATATAAACAGTTACATTTAAAATCAACTAGTATCAGAACAAGAGAGCTTTAAATAAAAAGCACGGCAATTTTTACAACAAAAAAAATCAAACTGAATTTACAAGAAATTCGACTCAAACTCCCATTACAAGATGAAGAGTAAAATTACAATTTCGATCAGAAATGTCTTGTGGGACCTCGGAAACCCGTTATTTCATGCAAACCGCGGGAATTACATGGAATAAATCTATTAAGTGCAAACCGCGGGAATTACAAAAAAATAGTCAAGATTTTGTTTCTTAAGTCTAACCTAAGATCAAATCAACAAATTTGTAGATCCTTAATATTTGGGCATCGACCATCAAATACGTCTTCACTTGCAGATTTAGTGTTTAGATTAAGTTCATAATAATAAACACGGAAAGAAAGCTGGTTTTTAGAAAGGGACCGTGAACCCTGACGTTATGGGGGTGGGGGACCAAGAATGCCGACTACGGCGTCACCTCCATAATTTTCTCAAAGCTAAGGTTAGGTTAAGTTTAAAACTAAAATTTCGAATGGGGTTTCCAAAATTAAATTTTTTGAAACTAACACTAGTCTAATACGAACCAACTACCTTTGCCCTGCATGGCAACATTCGGACGGGACATCTCCTATACCGACTGGCGTAGTCACCTCTGGCTTTGAGATCTGCTGAGCGTGTGCTAACGAGTGAAGGGAGCGGGGGGCTTTTTATGCTAGAGACCGGAAGTTCGCGCGGACGGGCAGGAGAGCTACGGGGTCTGATTGGTGGAGGGCTTGGAGAACAATGGAAAAGTCAGCAGAGCAAAGGCTTTTTGCTTGGCGCCGTTTGAAGGAACAACTATGAACTGCGTGATAGAGATAGGCCAGTTGAGTTATACTCATTGTTTGGAACGTGAAAAAGACTTAATTATTATTGATTGTTTTTTTTTATTGAACCACGATGTTACGCATCGCGACTATTGACGGAAAGATCTCATTGGGAAGCCAGGTTTTACTTTGGGATTTGGGTAGCCAAGTCGATTTTCAAGGAACAACTAAGTTTAAATAAAAAAAAAACGAATCCGGGAAAATTCGTAAGTTAAGATGTTGCCTAAGCTCCGGTAGTGGTGATGGCAAAAGGTTATGTTAAAAGATTATTATAAAATAAAAGGTTTGACTTACCAGCAGATGCTAAAACGCATTTTAAATAGTTAAACATTATTTACAGCCACAAAATTTAGGTTTTGGATGTTGGATATTTCTCAAGTGCATCTTAGATCGTCACTTTAAATCTACTTAAGACATATCAAAACAAAGTATCTGTACAATAAAATCTGAGGTTAGGTACCTTCGTAGAGGAAGCCCCTCCTATCAAACACTAAACTAATGTCTTTGGTTTTATGCCTAAGTGAAAAATAGAAATAATCACAATGTTTACAAATTTGCGAAAAATGGCGTCTCGTGCGCTACGGTAATTTCGGCATCGGTTTCGTGCGTTTTTCAAAATGCTGTAGAAGGACTTCTAGATGGAATTTTGATGTTCTGTTTCCGGGGGAATACAGATAAAGTTCGTGGCTGTTAAGAGCTTTATAGATGAGACTGATTGGACCATTTTCCTGGAAGTTACAGGTTGTTGAAGTTGGGGTTTTTCACGGCCGAGGCGCCGAGAAAAAAAAATTGTTCGTTGCCGTAAACGAAGTTTCCCTCAGGTTTTTGATAAGTTTGAGTCAAGGTATCCTCTCAAATCGGGTGAAGAACTTGGGCCTTCTTTACACTAAAAGCTATAGTTTACAGTACAGCACGCTAGTCTGCAGTAGTTCAACAAAACGCCACCATCTCAGTTGTAAAACGCCACCATCTCAGTTGTATTGTAAATTGATTCAAACAAAAGATATTGTAACAAAAAATCTTTACCATTATTTCGATAAAATTCACTGTGTATGAATTTATTCGCAAAAATAAGATATGGATAAAAAAAAAAAGGCTTGCAATGCGCCAAGTTTTAAAGTTGCGTTGTATTTCTGATGAGTGGAAATTTGGCTCGATTTTGATATCACGGACTTTCAATGGCTGAAACTTGGCGGGTTTTTTGCTTACAATTTAATGTTTTTGGTTTAGATCTTACTTACCACGATCTGTGCCAAAAACCAGCTTATTACGAATTATTCCGAGCATTTGACCTAATTTGATCTAATATGACCAACTTCAACGATTACACGGTTGGCAGGAATTCGGCGCGGCCCCCCAGCAGAAAGCGGTGCCCTAAGCGAGCGTCTTGCTCGCCTTACCCTTCCTACGGCCATGGCCCAGGTATTTACTTTATTTCACACACCGACAGCCTCTTGGCCATCTTTGTAATCTGGTACAACAATGTTTTCATCTTTCTTACGTGCCACTCTCATCACTTTAGTCTTGGAGGGGTTCAAATCCATATCCAACCTTTCACACCACTTCACCATCTCATTAATTTCTAATTGGAGAGCCTTCCCCAAAATCAGCCTGTGTATTTCAGTCATCACTAAGCAGGAAACATTCGGAAGAACACCACTGAGACAGGTCATTTACGAATATTAAAAAAAAATGGCATTCATAAAAAAGCGTGTCGGATGCCGGACGTCACACAAACAGGCATGGACGTTGCAGCCTCCACTTGGACAACTGAGTCCGATTTGGTCATGCAGCTGTACACGCTTGTGTACTCCAAGACTCGGGAGATTATGCCTAAGACGGCAGCCAGTAACAAGAATGATAGGCATAAAAGTAAGCACTACAACTTTATGATTAAATTTTGTGAATTGTCCTTTTGGCTGTGTATATTAATTTATGAGTTCGAGGGGCCCATCGAACCTGAAGTGCCCCCCCCCCCCCAGGTCTAAGTCCGGCCCTGGTAGCGCAGTACGCCACCTTTCTTTCATTCACGTGACGTGACCTGGATACGAACCAGCGAACCATTCCATTGCCAGATCACTGCCATACCGCCTTTACCGACATGGTTACTTCTCTACTGGCTCTGTATATATTTATAGACAGGACAATATATTGTAGTTGCCTCGCACTCGCTTTCCAGCGAACAGAATTCTTTATATATTATCATTCGTTACGCCAGGTTTTTTTTATTTTTGAGCGGGGGGGGGGGGATTCTCAGCCTCATTAGAAGACGGAAAATTTTGGCTCAGCTTGGGGCGATCTAATAGGAAGATAGATTCTACGAAATACGCGAATTAACCTCATCGTACATACGTGCATAATAAACTCTGTAGGACAAACCTAGAAATATGTACAACACTTAACTAGCATATTATTTATTTAATAAAAGCTGCCTGGGCCTACAAGCTACAAGTACCACAGAAAGGAAAGGCATTATTAATCTGTTTAACCGTAGACTTGTTAGCATTAAAAAAAGCTTTAGTGTATAAAATACAGATGTAACCCTCAAAAAAATTAACGCTCTAAAGGAACAGATATTAGAAAAAGGCATGTAAGCCATCAGCGTCGCACTAATACATGTAAAAGAAGCTCCAGCTTGTTTTTTTGGGATGCTGGAGATTCTTTTACACGTATTAGTGCGACGCTGATGGCTTACACGTCTTTTTCTAATATCTGTTCCTTTACAGCTTTAAGTTTTTTTGAGGATTACATCCTTATTTTATACGCTGAAGCGTTTTTTAATACTAATATAACAATGAATAACAATGAAAAGAATATTGTAATCACCTTAACATAACTGTTATAAGCATGAGCAGCTTATCTTATACAAGGGCTTCTCTCAAAACACTCTCTACCTGGTGGTGAAAAGTATTCAAACCACGGTAAATGCATGGGATTTTTTTTCAAATATTCAGTCAATTCTTTTATTTAGTTATCAAGGAGCACACGACAGTTCCTGTTGCTCCAATTCTTGTACTATTTGTCGAAATTGTGCTCGTAATTCTCACTGCTAATTTCGAGATTCGTTTCACGTTTTTGTGAGAACCACTCAGTTTCTACTTACGCCGTTGATCAAGTGACCAAACGTCTTGCCTAGCCCTACTTTCCACAGTTTTTTTCCTTTCACACAAGCCTCAAATCGAGCGTCACACATCGGAAACAGATTCTTAACATATATGAAAAAAAAAAATACTAGAATGCTGTATTGACAAAATTCGAGGTTCGATTCACCTTTTAGAATCGCACATAGGCTTATGTCGATTATTAAAAATCAAGAAAATCTGCTGATGGTCTACTTTCAACGTTGTTTTGTTTTGATTTGGTGATTTACATGGCATAAACAAAGCCCCAGCTGCGCTGGGTACATGTATGGAAAAACCAAAAAAAATCAAAATAACTCTTCTGTCAAATTTGAGGTTTCTATTGATCTTTTGAAATGGCTCACAACCCTATTTTGGCTCGTTCGTTTTAATCTGGGCTTTAGGAGGGAACGAAAAGAAAGCGGGCACACTAACTCCACCTGACGGATGTAAAAAATTGTTGGTTTGAGAGAGCCTTTTTAATACTCAATTTTAAAAACGTTCTTTGGTTCGATCTCTAGGTGAGAGCAAAATTTCCCCAACAGAAGAACAACAACAATTGTAGTCACATAACGTTCAAAAAGTCCTAGGCCTTCTTCATATCTATGTTTTAAATTATAAAACTTGAGCATCGGTTCATCTCCAGGTAGTGTACAGCGGTTACGGGCCAGAATTTAGGGTAATCATGCACATCGAGCTATGAAATTTAGCACAGAAGTCATTGCTTAACTTATAAATCGTGTTAGCTATGTAAACCCTAGTGATACCTCCAAAGGCACATTCCTGTGCCTTCACCACACTCACTTGTACGAGGTTATTCAGCAATAAATTCTTGCTGATCGTGCTAAAACATGAATTGGTACACAAGTCATTCTTAGCAGTACAAATCAAACTAGAATTCATTGGTTATCAGCCTCTTCGAGAGGACAAAGGGAGATATTGAGGGCCACTCCAAATAGGGTTGAAAAAGGAATTAATTAGCAACAAGCTACAAATTTCTAGGATGGTCTGGTGGTGTGCTAAACAACATACTAAAAGTCCCCTGAAATCCTACGATTGCGTTGTCCATCTTTGAAACATGGCGTTCGAAAACAGTTTTTTCAATATATCTCGATAACGGTTGCTCGGGTATAAAAATATGTTGCGTCCAAAAATGTAGAGCATGAAAATAATCTTCTACAAAAAATGTTCTATTCATCTTTTTCGTAGATTCATTGATTCATGCAATAAAAATTGTATAAGAATGTTGCGCTAAAGCCGCCATCTTGGAAACATGCGCCCGAAATCAATTTTTTCAATATATCACGGAAACGGCTGCATATAATAATGTTTAATCCGAAATTGCACAACAGGGAATTGTCCGCAAAAAAGGTTCTATTCGGTTTTTTTTTAACTGAGTCAATGATTCAGCGAATAAACGGTGCCAAAGAGGCCACGCATGCGGCCCCCAAATCACTCAATGTACGCCCTATTTCATATAATTGGCGGCTTGGGGCCCAAAATTGATGGAATTTTTCACTTTTGTGAAAAGCATGAATACATATGAAGAATAACTGGAAAAAATAGACAGCGAAAACTTATGTTGTTTTTCAAATTCAAAGTGCTCTTGTTACCCCTTTAATAGCCCGAAATGGACATGCTTAGAATATTCTGAAAGGTGGGTATCTATCCTTTCCATCAATCCTAACCGAGATTGTTTAGCTTAAGATACAAATATAAATATGAGCATTACAATGGGACTCTGAAATTCACAATAGCCGCTACACCAATTACAGCTACACCTTAAAATAGGCGTAGGACGGTCCCTATCTAACCTAAACAATTTCAGTTAGGATAGATGACAGAATAGCTCCCGACCTTTCAGAAACCTAATCATGTTCATTTCTCGCTATTAGAGTGCTTGCAAGGGCATTTTTAATTCGAAAATCACCATACGCTTTCGCCGCTACGTCATTACCTCATCATCTTTAAATGGGCGTAAGACGGTTCCTATCAAAATTAAACAACTTCGGTCAAGGTTGATAGAAAGAATAGATTCCCCCGTTAAGAAAATTCTAAGCATTTATATTTCGGTCTATTGCAGGGCTCGCAAGAGCACTTTGAATTCGAAAATTAATGAACACTTTCACCGCTATGCCATTACCTCTACACCTTCAATAGGTGTTCGACGGTCCCAAAGTTAAACAAGTACAGTTAGGATCGAAGGAAAGAATAGATCCCAACCTCTTAAAACATCCTAAGCATGTCCATATCGGCCTATTAGAGGACTTGCCAGTTATTTATTCATCAGACTTTCTGGAAGCTATTTCTGGTGATAGGTCCATGGGGTAATATGTAGATGCTATCCTGATCATTTAAATTCCTTTTCAAACAAACAGAACACAAATAAAATACATATTCCTCAGAGATATGTAAATTAAAGCAACATTTTGGGAGGAAACTAGAAAAATCTACATTTTTTGCCATTTGTAGTGCTTCTCGATGTCTAAAATTGCACTACTAGGTCAATTTTTGACCAAACTGTTGCACTTTGCAAAATGTTTGTTGAGACAAAAAAGGCTACAAATTTATTTGTCTTAAATTATGTATAGAGGTAATTTTCTTGTAGGGGTAATTTAAGCAGACTTCAGGAATGCGGCATCATCATTCAACTTTTAACGGTTTACACATAGCCACCATTCTCTGAGTCCTGTTGTTCACGGAAGTCTTGAGCCGTACCGCGCACCCGACATACAGTGCCGGGAGACGGGAAGCCGAGTAGCGAACGTCAGCTACAACGGAGCGTCACGGGAGCTAAGTATCATTCCGTATCATTAACAACGATTGTTGTACTTGAATTATTGTAAGCCGAGTGCTTAATCTTTTAATACCAATCATTATTAATTATTCTTTATTAGGAATTATTCCAAATGCAACCGTAGTAAGAATGCCAATTGCCAACTATTGTTGATTTAATGTAATCAAACCGATCACTAAATACAATCCTTATAATTCGATTATTGACCAGTGTGGTCCATATTTTGTACAACGGAGAGTAGATTAAAGGTCCAAAATATTATTGAATTGTTGCTTATCATTACGCCTCCCATTCAAGTGCCATATTTTATGTGTTATATGTAGGTTGAATACAAATGATCCATCCTGACAATAATGATTTATTTTAGGACAATTGCTCACTAGAATAGATCATTACAATGGTGTTCATAAGTGCGATTCTATTACCTAAAATATTCCGGAGATAAAAACAGAAATTTATTTTTCCAAAGCATTTCGGTTGTGTTTGAACCAATTTAAAAGGGCCATTATTTCAAATGAGTTGCATTTTATAGTGTTTAAACTTGAAATTTAGTCGAAAATAAATTTTCAAGGAACTCCAATGATCGTTGTTTGAAATTTAGGGATTGTGAGTTGTTTACAAACAGTTTGCACTGAGATTGCAGAAAAATTTTAGTAGCCTACACTCACGAGGCATAGCGTAGGCAAGCTTTGTTGAAAAACAACATTGTTGATTTTGTTGGATTTTAGTGTTTTGTGGTATATAACGATTGGCATATTGACTATTGCAAAGTATTTTCAGTGTTGCATATTATGTGTGTTTAAAAGCTAGCTATATTTAAAGGACCCATATAATCCTTTTTTTTAACCTGAAAATTGGACATTTTGATGATTTTGACCGATTTAGGCCTATCCGCTAAATCAAGTATTATTTAACCTAGTTTATTTTCCACTATAGAAAAAATTATTTGTGGTAGTGTTTCATGATCTACACTATATTGTTGCCCTTATCAGTATGTTAGCTGCTATCTAGGCTTATTAATTTCACATTTAAAGGGATTTTTCAGTGTTTTAACTTGCAAATTGCAGTGATTTTTTTTGTGTGTACTAGTTTTGAATATTGAGTTAAAATAAGACTTATAACTAAATATTGGATTAAAATCTAATATTAAATCATGCCTAAAACTAGACAAAATCGTGCTAAAAGCACTGGGCAGGTTTCTTCAAGGGGTAGACCAATTAGAAAACCCACAAATCGCCTTGATTTTGTAGAATTTACTGACGGTTCAGTCTGCACCCCAAATTGGGATAATACTAACACTACTCCAGATGTATCTGATTCAGAATCAGACTATACTATTAATACTATAGATGATGTAAATGATGCATTAAATTTACCACCACTTAGACGAGTTCAGTCACGTTCAACTAACAGGTCAAATCGAAATAGAGGTAACTCTAGAGATAGAATGCGTTCTAGATCCCCACACGACAACCGTGTATCACGGGATTCTCAGGTGCCAAATAATTCTCAGGTAACCTCAAATAACTCCCAAATACCATTAAGTTCTCAGGTTCAGTTAAACCAAAATGTGCCATCAAATTCAAATGTGTAGTTAAATTCAGGCATCCCATTAAATTTAACAACATGGCTAAACCCTCATGTGCCATCGCATCCCCAAATGCAAAATAATGCTCAAATGCCAGTTAACGTTCAAGTACCGTTAAATGCTCAGTCACAAAGTCAGTCTCAGATTCCACTCACCCCAAATGTAGTAGTGAATTCTCAAATTCCACCGGATAATCATAAATAATCATAATAAATAATCATAAATGTTACACCTAATCATAGTAACGGACAGCAGTCAAATAGCGTAGACGCACATTTGGTTCAAAGAATTTTAGATCATACTTTGGCTACATGTTTGCAAGCAAATAATGACAACGTTAGGCTAGCAAGCGAAAATCAACTCGAAGTGTTAAAAACTATTGCGAAGTCATTTCAAGTCATTCAAAATAGGGATCCACAGGAAAAATCTAGACTTTGGGAAGAATTACGTGCATCCAAGAAAGCAATTTTGCCTTTCTTAGGTGACGATTCACTAGACATTTTCACATTTTCATTAATGGTAGAAAATTTACACACCCTTGGTCCTACGTTAAAAGATAACGAGCTGATTTCAGTTGCATGCAGCAAATGCACTGGAGAAGTAGCGATTTTCCTAGCTATTAATCCTCACATTGCTAAATCTCAGAGTTGGTTAGCATTTAAGGAAATTTTAATCGACAGATTTGGTTGCGCAGGTGAAGTTATAACCCCATATTTGTTTCACGACACTCGTTTAAACGAAGGTGAAACTATCGAAGCATTTTCAGCTAAGCTAGAGAAAATGGCTTCACAACTTTGGAGAATTAAATCTTCAGATAACCCAGCTCAAAGGGAATTTAAACAAATAGCTAAGGACGATGGTATGCGTTCAGCTTTTCTGCACGCAATGCCACCAGAAATCGAAGCGCACATTACTTCACAAATGCACACTCATTTCGTAACATGTACAACGCAGCTATTTTCAAGCGTTCAGTTTTGGCAGGTTATCAAGGTTATCAAGGTTATCAAGGTTATCAACACTAGTCCTAATTCTGCTCAGTCAACCAAAGCTGCAGTAGATAAACAAACTAATAATTAGAGAAAGGGATAACTAAACTAAACAACGCCAAACCAAAACTAAACGAGGTTAAGGTTAGCGCTGTTAACCCTAAACTACTTAACACTAAACAGTGCTATCGCTGTTTAGGCCGCGGGCATTTCAAAAATGAATGCCAAACCAAAAACGAGAATGTGCAACGTTGTAGGCAACGTAACGAGGAACGTTGGGGCACATCCGACAACTCACCTAAAAATAAAAATAATTTCAGAGGTAGAGGCGGTCACGGAGGTAACAGATACATGGGAAATAACCGTGGAAAACGCGGAAACTATTTTTCTGGATTTGGAAACAGGGGTTCTTTTCAGTTTAACAAGAAAACTAACAACCCATATGCATTTCAAACCAATAACGGGTATAACAACTCAGGTGACCAACAAAACCAAAATAATGGCAGTAACAATAACAACGGTAGACAAAATCAAAACCAAAATCAAAATCAGCAAAGGCAAAATAATAACAGTAACCAAAATCAGTTCCCACAACACGCTACAGACGTAAACCAAGGTAACAATTCTAATCAGTGTGATAATAGTTCAAAAAACGAGCTAGTATCCTGAATATCGACAGGAATTCAGGTCAGATAAACATTCAGCTAGAACAGAGCAGTGACGATCAAACTCCACACGTCAGCTCAGTTCAAGCCCTAACACCTGTTAACCAAAATAATGAAGTAAATAATAACTCACATGTTGAAGGTGAAGTTTATTCCTTTGTTTTCGAATGACGTAGCGAACAAACTAATGCTTAAACTGTATTCCGATGCAGAATGGCGTCAACAGAAACTTACTTTACCAGATCGTACATTAGCATTACCATGGTTAACATCATATTTTGGTAAAGTTCCTTCAAAATATGTTGTAAGATCGATTCAGGGTAATCGAAATCTCGTAAGTGAATTTACAGAAGCTTTAAAAACGGTCAAAGATAAGTACTACCTGACTTGTGATTCGGTCATCGTAACGTTATTCGAGGACGGATTAGATTCCATTAACTTTCACACAGAGTTAAATCCTGTAGATACTAATAAACCAATAGTTATTGCTTCAGTAATAGTTCAGCTCAAACAGGCAATAGATGGTACACGGAGCACCATCTAGCGTCTGAAATTGACACTAGCGGCGCAAACGAAAACCAAAACGAAGCATCGCTTGACTCAGAGCAAACGGAGACTAACACGAACACGGTTCACGTAAACACAGTTCTAAATAAACCTAAGGTTAGATATTCTCGTCCACATTCGTCTTTGATGTTGGTAATAGACCAGAAATATGTTTATTGGACACTGGTTCTTCACTTTCGTTAATTACCAGCACAGCTGCACAACGTATGCTTAGAAATTTCAGTGTTAAGTGTACTATGCTTACGATGCCAACACCGGTAAGTTTACTTGGTGTAGGAAATAAACAAATTAAAACGGATAGGAAAATAGTAACTACTATAAAGAAATGTGAATTTTCCAGAAATCAGGAATTTATTGTCGTACCTGACGGTTCTTTTGGCGATATTTCAGTGTTATTAGGATACGACTTTCTGTCTAATAAGTCAGATGCATTAGTATTAAATTGTCCTGATAATGTTTTAAGCATTGGTGATTTAAAATTCCAAATGTCAGCATCACCAGAGCTAGCTCATGTTGCTTATAACCAAAATAAGGAAATAATAAATAGAGATAATTACAAGCCTAATCATATTTACATAGCCACGCTTAACGTAACTACAGACGAAGAAGGTGAAAATAACCCAAAATCTACATGGAATTGTATGCCTAAACAACAGCTCATAGATGTCACAGTCTCTTTATTACAAGACAAAGTAATTCCACCTAATTGTGAGTCCAGAATAACCGGAATTTTGCATTTTCCATATCCCGAAATACAAACAGGAGCATTCGAACCCGGAAACGGCGAATTTCCTGTACGTTTGGCTCATAGTCTTGTTAATACAACTTCCACAGGTATTATTCCAGTAATGTGTATTAATTTTAATGCTTATGACATAGAATTAAAATCAGGCTTGATCCTAGGCACGTACACAACTGCTATCATAGATTACGAGGACGAAACTTCCGTAGATTCGGTAAACTCAAACTTACCCACCATAAGTCCCAATGAGACAGCTCATTCCCCAAATCCCAAAGCTCAAAATCCAAGTTCCAATGAGACAACCACAAACGTAAGTCCCAATGAGGTAGCTCAAACTGCAAAGCCCATCGAGATTTCTCAATTACAAGCTAAACAGAGTGAAAGCTCATCGGAAGAGACAGCTAGGGTACTAGCTGACCCTCCCGAGCCTAAATCGAAAGAAGAACTCGATGCGGAATGGAATTTGATGAAACATAAATTTGTATTTCCTGATTTAAATAAGGAAGAAACTGAGGAATTCCTGGATATGTTACGAATTCACCAGGATTCATTTTCTAAAAACGATTTTGATCTTGGATGTTATGAGGGATACGAAGTTTCTATAGATACGGGTAATTCTTAGCCAGTAAGTTCCAAGATGTATCGAGTTCTCTTTCTTTCACCAACGTGAATTATTAGATAAACATCTTGACGAAATGCAAAGAGTAGGTATAATCAAAAAAGGAAAATCGGGATGGCTCTCTCCATGTCTCATGCTTAAGAGAAGGCCAACTGGTTATCGAGTAGTCGTAGATTTAAGAAGGCTCAATTCTGTTGTTGAATCTGTAAGCGTTCCAATACCAACTATGACAGAAAGCATGGCGCACCTAAGCGGCGCTAAGTATTTCACACGTCTAGACTTTAAGTTCGGATTTTACCAGCTTAAGTTAGCCGAATCTGCTAAAGCTAAAACATGTTTCTCAGCGAACTCTAAAATCTATTTCTTTAACCCGCTCCCAATGAGCCTTAAGACAGCGCCAGCTCACTTCCAGTTCTGCGCACAGCAGATCTTTGCGGAGGTATTAGGAGCATATTGTACCATCGATCTTGACGATTGTCTCCCGAGTAGTCCAGATCTTAAAACCCACATCAGTCATGTGAATATAGCGCTAGAACTAGTCGCTCGTTCCGGACTAAAACTCAGCATTGAAAAATACGACTTTGCATGAAAGAAAGTCAAATTCTTAGGTTTTGTACTAGACGAGAACGGGATACAGCCTGATAGTGATAAAACAAAGGCTATGCAATTGTATCCTACGACTAGAACACCAAAACAAGTTCGTTCTTTTTTTGGTATGGTAAATTTCTATAGGAGACACATCTCTTCATTCGCAGAGATGTCACAGGTTTTGTCTAAACTCGCAAGGAAAAACTGTAAATTCATATGGGGCTCAGAAGAGGAAACAGCGTTTCAGCAACTAAAGCAGGCTATGGTAAAAGCTGCAACATTGAAGCATCCCGATTTCTCTAAACCCTTTTTCCTAGAAACGGATGCAAGCGGCGTAGCTGTCGGAGGTTGTTTGTCTCAGTACATGGAGGAATAAACTATCCTCTAGCCTACACTTCCCGAACCCTCACGGAGGCGGAAAGGAAAGAAACAACTACAACTAGGGAAATTTTAGCAATTATTCATTGTATCGATTCATTTCGTTGCTATTTGCTAGGTAAGATGTTTTTCTTAACCAGCGATCATTTAGCAATTTGCTATCTTTATTGTGCCTCATCCCTTCCCCCCCCCCCCAAATTAGAAAGAATCTTACTTCAATTGCGAGAATATGAATTCATATTACGCCATAAATCGGGCCGACTTCTAGCGGTTTCCGATGCACTTTCTCGTATAGAGATAACCGTCGCTGCGTTAGGCAGTCAGTTTGCTGACTGGACACGACAACACCTAGTGGCAGAACAGAGAAACTACCCATACCTAGGGGACATCATAAAACGCCTTAAAGATCAATCTTCAGAGGATCTGATCGACGCTTCAAGTAAAAGAAATATCTTTTACAAAGACTATGACGGAATTCTGTATAGAATTCAACTAGCTAACTCTTCTAAAGGTCGGATGCATAACCTAGCACAGATGTGTATACCAAAATCTCTACGCAACTATTGTATCAGGGATTACCATTCAACACCAGCTGCCGGACATCGCGGATCTCAAAGAACTAGAGATTTAATAGAACTACATTGTTATTGGCCTAAGATGTATGACGACATCGCTCACTACGTTAAGACTTGTCAAGTATGTCAAGCTTACGTTAGACCTACCAAGCCACTTAAGGCTAAGCTCAGAGCTTACCAACCTCTACAGAGACCAGGTTATTCTTGGAGCCTGGATCTCATTGGACCTTTAAACAGAAGCATTCATAACAACGTCTATATAATGACCCTAATTGACGATTTCAGTCGTTATGTAATTGCAGTCGGAATTCCCGATAAGAAGGCTGAAACTATAGCTAATAAGTTGTTCTCTCATCTTATTGCTAGATATGGAGCACCAGGGCAACTAAGGGGAGACAACGGATCGGAGATAAATAATGCTCTTGTGGCAAGATTGGCAAATTTGTTCAATATTAAACAGATAAATTTCACTCCTAACACATCATGGGTAGGAGGATCCGTAGAAGCAGCAAATAAGAGAATAGAGACAGTTTTACGCAAAATCTCAGCTAGTTGTCCAGAAAATTGGTGTGAATATCTCGAACTAGTGACGATAGCTTTGAATGCATGCCCTAATTCAACTACGTTAATTAGTTCACAATATCTACATCATGGGTCTGAATTCAGATTGCCGAGTGCACTAGCTTTCGAACCACCAAGAATCTGTTATGACAGTGACGATACTATAGTTCATCTAGAGAGTAGACTTCAAGCAGCGTTTGAAGTTGCTCGAGCGCAAAACTGGAAAGCAGTTAAGCGACAGCAAAATTTTTATGAGCGTACGGCGCGCCCTTATTGTTTTCTTGTTGACGACTACGTACTTTTACGCGACTTCTTACCAATTAAGCAAATTTCTCAGAATTTAATTAGAACATGAACAGGTCCGTTCAGAATAATGGAATTCGTAAATGACGTTATCGTTCGTATTGTACATTTCTTGGACCCACTTAAAGTTGTTCGCGCTCATGTTAACAATTTAAGACCATGGTTCCTAAGAACGAATAACCAACCTATTCCTTTCAATGGACCTACGGAACTGGAACTCTCCAAACAGCTTAACGGAACTTTAACGGAAGCTGATATAAAACTACAAAAATACATAGCACAGTTGTTGGAGGACCCAACAGATCATTTATCGGAGATTCAACCGCCAACATTTGCGCTTTCCGAAACTGACGATGCAGCTAGCAGTTCAAAAACAAGCCTAACTAAGAAACGCAAACGCGTCGAGCCAAAATCGGCCACTTATTTACAAAATAAATACCGTAAAATAGATTACGAACTTAACAAACAAAGAATGTTTGGTTCCACGCATGGTTATAATACTCATAGTAGTAAATGGACACCAGAAATTAGGCTGCGTCGACAGTTGGAAAAGGCAAACGTTGACGATGAGTAAAAAGTTGTATATCCATCAGAAAACAAAGAAACCACGGCGTCTACGTGGAGAGCACACGCGCGGAGAAATGGAACTAGTTTTCCCGAAAATAAAGTACGGAGGCTACGCGCAGTCAGCGGCGCATTTTCATTTCTCGTAGTATTTGCAGATCGGTAGTATAAAAACATATTTCATGGCATAAAACAATAAATAACTTATGTCTATTGTGTTTCAAGATGTAATGTAGGAATAAATTGTACACGGGAATCACGTAGTAGTTTTCAAAGAAAAAATACTATTATTAGAAAATTCGAAAAAAAAATGTACAAACTACAACAGAAAATACAAAAAAAATATACACAAATGCAACAAAACATAATAGGACAAATTAAACTTGAGAAAGCACAAATTAAAACCATATATACAACCATATGTACAAACATAATACACAGCATGAAAACAATTCTATTGATAATTTAAAAGTTAAATAGGACATAGTATAAACACATGTTGTGAACTCAAAACTAAAACAAGCAATGCAAAATCTAATTCACAGCAAAATAATGAAAATAAGAAGAAAAAAATTGAAATAAGTAAAGTTGTTAAGTTTAACATATGTACATACAGTTTAACAGTGACAAAATATTGAAATATTTATAATTTATGTACAAACGGCACTAGCCGTTCCCAGAAAACGCATTCGGCCACACCGCTTATTTTAGCGGCGGGTCGAATACGACGGTGCTAAAAGACGGCCTTAGTCGTCGCCATCATCATCATCATCGTCGTCATCATTTTGTTCATCTTAAATAAAATAATAAATACAGCGGATTAATATACCGTTCGTAAAATAGTAAAATGTATGTGAAATTGACATGTACAAGGCTAATTGAAATCGTAAAATATTTCGCACATAGCGAAACATGACGTATCTTTAATTTCTCTCACGTTCATAAGAACAACATGGAGGGAAATCACTGTGGTCTGTAGACGGGAGGAGTACGTTCAAAGCAACAAAGTGGTAGCTTGAACAGGTTCCTTCCCGACATTATTATTGTATTATATTTATAAGAAATTACTTCCAGTAAGGGTGATATTCTCCCCCCCCCACCCCCTTTTATTAACGAAAATTAACATTGAAAATGGTAATAAATTCAAAAGAATATCAACGCAGAAATATGCGGCAAAGTGTCCTAATCGGTAGTAAGCTATTTTATTTTAAAGAGAGTTCGAATGCGCAGCGGAATTTCTCCTACGCGCATAGAGACTCACCATCCAGTGCTTAGTTCACGCTGCCACGCTCATTGCGGCTAATGGCTTACAAATTAAAATTGCGAAGTTAAACTCATTAACCAAGCGGATAGTTGCCGGATACTTCAGTGTTGATGTTTTATACCACACACAACTGTAAAATAGTCATTTAAAACTTTGGTTAAGAATTATTAAAATCTAGAGATTATTTATCCCCCCCATAAAATCATTCTAAATTTACGAATATCAACCCATATAACCAAAATTAAGAAGAAACTCATTCTTGGACAACGAAAGGGTACCATAAAATAAATAAGCAATTAAGTATGGATTCCTTTTCCAAGAATATTCAACAAAAATATAACGGAACATTCATTTTCATAAAATTCAGATGAAATAATGAAGGTTCCGAGCAAATAGCAATATAATTAATTTTTTAACACTTGCTTCAAGATGGAAGTTGGACAAATTGTACAAGTATAGGATAACATTTAAAATTTTACATCCATTAAGTAATGAATCATAAAATTCAAAATGTATACCGCAATTAATTTAATATTTCAACTTTATATCCATCAGGAAATGAATTATAAAACAGAATATTAATACCTATACAGCACGACAATTTGTACAATTCCTGCTTAGGCGGTTCAAAATTAAAAAAGAATAAGCAATAATTTCATAGCATACAAATCACTTTACGTTGATTTAAGTTATCAAGTTAAAATTAAATCTTACCTGGACGACCAAAGTATACGGCCTAGTCAACCAAAATTAACTATGAAACTTTCACAATAACAAATTGCATTGCTTTTGAGAACCATTGATTTTAAATTAAAATATTTGAGGAAAAAATACATAATTAAACATGGATGTATTTTCTTTTCAAATAAAACAATAATATAATTTTGCATATATATATCTATACTTAGATATTTTTTTTTTGTCCAAGAGGAGCAATAATGTAAATTTGAATTTAAATATTGCATTTAAAACGTGATTTTCTTGGAAAATATTTTAAGTAAGGCAATAACAGCCAATTGAAAGAATAATTAGCATTTGAATTTGTGAAAATTACAAATAACTGTTATTAAATACATTTAAAACGTATATATTAAATAAATATAGATACAAGATGTAAATTAATTACAAATCAAAATTAATATTGAAATTTTCTTACCATATCGTCCATCGTGGCACACAGGACAGGTGTCACGGCAGGCAGCCGGACGAAGGCAGAGTTGCAGACCACTGCCGGACGCCCCTGCGTTCACCTCGGCGATGGGGAAGAGCGGCGGCAAATTAGCATACAAATCTTCCAGGGGAAGTTCCGGAAATATTTCCGGTAACTGTTCTGGGAGGCGCCCCCTTCCAACATGGCCATCGCATCTAAAGTCTGTTGTCGAAAGGCATACATATTTTCAGTGTTAATGGCCCTTTGCCGATACGGCGGAAAGGACTCATCGTCCGCCGGAAACGGGAGATAGCACAGGTATCGGGTATGGAGACAGGAATCTCCGGACAGAGGACTACAGTTGGTAAAATGTCCGGAGACCCTTACCTGCTGCGCTAGGGCTGTTTCCGGCGGCGGCGTTGCTCCAGAGAAAGTGTTGCATCCAGGATTTTCCCTAATCACTTCAAGAAAATATAGGCGAAAGATGTAGTCTAGGGGGTCCTTCCCCTATAGCATAGGAGAAAAGGCGGGTTCCCCAGACCCCCGATGTGGGCATGTCGAGAAAAGTGCAGGCGACTTTTCACAGAACTCGTAATGACTGCCGCATACGAGAAAAACGACAATGTTGATAGACATTAGCCTGAAAAAGTACTTCACACTCCTTAACATTTTGGCGCAAGCACTCTTCTCTAGACGAGGGCGTTTTGGAGGACGATCCATGACGTTAAACGAGAATTTGGAGAGCAAAACGGAAAAGCGAGTGAACTGAAGGAAGCACACAACTTCGTGTGACGATAAAAAACCATCAAAATTTCACAAGTCTAAAATGTGACCCAAAAAGTGAAATAGAAAAGCCAATGGTTGCAGAGTTCAGGGTTGACGTCACGAAAAACTGGGGGTCATCTTTGCCCAGGGACCAGCCCACCCCCTCTGCTCACCTAGTAAACATCAGCTATTGTTTACACGACCTCGACATGCCTAAATTTTCAGGTCAGATCCGGGTGGCAGGCCTAATGAGACGGGCCCAGAACCCTTTCAACCCACCGACCACTCTCGTTTTATTGCCCCCTCCCTCCTTCAGTGGGGCGACACATGCTCGTCAAAACCCATCAGCAGAGAAAGGAACGGTCAAAAGTAGGTCGAAACTATTCACCCTTGACCATGGGAAGCAAGGATTGCTACCCAACCCAAGAAGCTAAAAACAGCACACTTTTACTCTACAGTGAAAATGCAAGCCTAAATTCCAAACAAGAACTAAGACAAATAAAAAATATTGATTTTGTGAATAAAATATTTTTTTTTCCAGCATATTGACACTTGATATGTACTACAAATTTGTAACAACAATATGACTTACGAAAATGTTTTCATGTCTTTCAGAAATAAAATGAGGCTAAGAAAGATGAAAAGTGTCATGGATGGCAGAGCAAAGTAGATGAGGGTAAGAGACATGGAAAGAAAGGGTCAAAACCAGTGTGGATGAAAGATAAATCAAAAGATAAGTGGTTTTACCCATGTGATGATGAATTATAAAACTAATATACTCTCCCCAACCTCTTTGCCGTCCGAAAAAGTTAAAACAGTCACCATTAAATAATGGGATAAAAATGGGGGGAAAAAATAATAATAATTTTGTTAAAAATTTGAAAATGGAAATACAATTGTAATAAGTTGCCATAAAATAATGGGGCAGACACAAATTCAGTGTCATGTAGACTAAGACACATTTTAATCAGGTCTTAAAGACAGTGATATGCTAAAATAAGCATGAGAATTTCTGGAACCTATCATGTAAGTTCAGAACTTAAGCCTATGTGATTTTCAGTCTAATAGGGGACAATTATTAGAGCCCAGTATAAATAATTAAATGAGGTACACCAAAATATGTTGAAATATTACATGCATTAGCTCAAAACACACGGTTGTAGTACCTCACACTTGTCAGGGTCAATGGATTGGACCGTACTTGTCAGGGTCAATGGACTGGACCATACTTGTCAGGGTCAATGGATTGGACCATACTTGTCAGGGTCAATGGATTGGACCAAAACTTGTCAGGGTCAATGGATTGGACCAAAACCTTTCAGTGTCAGTTTAATTGACTACTAGATGAGACGATAATTGCTCATCTCTAGGAACTGAACAGTATTCCAAGAGAATCGGGCCATTCCCAAGGTTTATTAAATTATTCAAAATGAAAACAGCAGGTCAAATGTACTGTAACACTGTATTAAGAACTATGAAACGCAGGTTTGCTAGAAACTCTGCAGATCAGGTCATTAAAGCAGCAGCATTTACCAATAATAAAATAAGAAAAAAAATAATAATGAAATATGGTATAACGCAATATCGCTGCATAGAATATTCTGAATAATAATATTCAAATTGTCTTTAATGTGACTAGAATCGTCAAACGATTCAGTCTACTGGTACATAAAGATGTCCAGTATATTGCCACTCACGTTCAGGATGGCGATGTAATACATGCTGTTACACGAGTTGCTTTGCCTTGTGCAGGAGCACTCATTGTTGGTACTAGTGGTTTTGGTGTTGATGTTTTGCGGCGCACGACACGCACATGCACAAAAACTAATGTTAATAGAGCTAGGAAAACACTAGGCTCACGGCTATGAAATAAAGAAATTGGCATAACGTAGTATTTATAATAAAGATGTTTCTTAAAGGGATTATGTGACGCCTAAGGGTGATTGGTCTCTTTGTAGTGTCACATAATTAGTCAAAAGGGCAATACAACACGACTTACACATCTTAAAGTCACGCACTCGTCAAAAGGGGCGATAAATTGCACATGTAACTATCATACTATACACAAGTAATGTAAAGGAAAAATACACGGCATAAGGAGGAGTAACACTACTCGATATGCAACGGATTGCCAATTCATAGCCAAAATATGGAGATTATTTTCATGTACTGAACTATGCGAAATACTGAATTTCAGTCTGAATTAAATAGTTAATTAGACATTTTTCAAAGGGTATGCAGATAGATTATACTTAAATCAGGGCTAAGCAAGAATAGCTTTGGGAGCAATAAAAGTATCCCTACCCCCCCCCCCTCCCCCCATGTCTTCATGTTCTACATCTGTAAGTTGCTAACTAAACAGCATGTAAGAATTATTTTAAAACTTAGCACTCGCTAGTTTGGATCTCATTCAGGAACCAAAATAAGTGATAAGTAATACAGAAATATACAAATTTCTGTGGCGGTGTATAATCAGGTCTATGTATGGGACATTTATTTATAGGAGTATAATGCTATTGTATCCCGATGAAATCTTGTCTCAAATTGCCATACGAAAGGGAAAGTAAAATAGATTGACAACGTCAATCAGAAAGGTTCATAATGAACTAGATATGTACATGATTAAAAGAATCATGAATTTGGCTTGAAAGAAGAAAAAAATGATAAATTACAGTCACAATTTGGCATCAAGTGACATTCTTCAAACTTCAAAGAAGCAAAGAAACAAATTTCAATTCAAAAGGAGAAAAACCTTTGAGTTCAAACATAGCGCGTAATGTTGTTCATTTCTCTTCTCGTTATCCAGCCATGCGAAACTGGGTCAAATGAGCCAGCAGCAACCAAAACGAAAACATAGAGAGAGGGAATCCCAACACAACCTTGAACGACCTTGGCCAAAGATGCGGCCAACTCAAGGCCAGTAGAGCACGCAGATGAGGAGATAGTACTCCACCCTCCCAACAGAGAGGGAAACCAGATGCTAATTAAAAAGAATGGAGAGGAAGATACCCTCATTCTTTTTCAGCTCAACAGCTACAAACTTATAAAGTTGAAATGTAAATTTGTTCAATTACATGGAATTGCAACGTTCAGATCATGCATGCACAAAAACTTTAGCTGCTAATAGTTAATCCAAATACCAACCTAGATTAGATTGCTCATTAATGGGGCAATTAATTACACTATACATGATACACGTTCTGGCTTTTGCGGGGAACGTTTTCCTCAGAACGGGGTTGTTTTTCATAACAGCACAACAATTTTCGGAAACTGTGGGCCTGTTGGTGAAATACAAAGCTCTTACTAGGGTCATGTAGAGTGATTTTTCTGTAAATAAAGAAGCTGGGTTTGGAAGCTAAAATGCAGGAACCATTAAGGTACCGTGATTTTAGTTTAGACAGGGATTATGTTAAGGGTTAATTAAGCCTAATTAGTCTTTATTACAGAAACAATACAGCTAATTAATCATATGCATAATTTCATAAATATCATACATTTATTAAATGCATGAATCAAATATTACTCATGCTAGACCAAAAATGGCTCCAGCGACTAAGATATAGAAGGGGCCCGTTTCAAAGAAGACCGGAACTGTGTATATTCCTTTGTAAATTGAACCAGCGTAATTACAGCTATTGTTAAGTTGAGGAGATAGCATTTCTAACTACGACATTATTTACGACTCGATCGGCGAAGCGTAGAATTTCCAGAAGGAATTCCAATTAGTTTGGAACATCATCCATGATCGAACATGATCCTAATCACAACAGTTAAATTATTGCACGAAGGTCTGCACGTGACAGTTCATTAAAGCGGCGAGCTACTCAAGCGCACAATATCGAGAATCAGCTGATGCGCCTCGAACGCGACAATACAGTGATAGACAAGAGCAACGGTACCTAATTTACTTTTAGGACCTGAACTGTCAAGATACGCAATTTCTATTCAGCACACTAATCAATCAAATAGATTGCTAAGCGATAACGCACTAGTATTTAAGCGGACTTCAGGAATGCGACATCATCATTCAACTTTTAACGGTTTACACGTTGCCACCATTCTGTGAGTCCTGCTGTTCACGGACGTCTTGAGCAGTACCGCGCACCCGACGTACAGTGCTGGGAAACGGGAAGCCGAGTAGCGAACGTCAGCTACGACGGAGCTTCACGGGAGCTAAGAATCATTCCGTATCATTAACAACGATTGTTGTACTTGAATATTATAGTAAGCTGAGTGCTTAATCTTTTAGTACCAATCATTATTAATTATACTTTATTAGGAATTATTCCAAATGCAACCGTAGTAAGAATGCCAATCGCCAACTATTGTTGATTTAATGTAATCAAACCGATCACTAAATACAATCCTTATAATTCGATTATTGACCAGTGTGGTCCATATTTTGTACAACGGAGAGTAGATTAAAGGCCCAAAATATTATTGAATTGTTGCTTATCATTGCGCCTCTCATTCAAGTGCCATATTTTATGTGTTATATGTAGGTTGAATACAACTGATCCATCCTGACAATAATGATTTATTTTAGGACAATTACTCACTAGAATAGATCATTACAGATGAGTAGACAGAATTCACAGACGCTGATCACTTTTTTGCATCTTTCTTGGAGAGTCTTCGATCAGACATGTCCCAAGTATGCAAAAGTCTTTGAAATCTTCATAAGAATGCAATTTACAGGTGACACAAGGAGCGAACTACCGAACGAACTACAAGGACGGCAACGCAGACACAAAGTGTGTTCATCTCCCGGGCTCAAAAGCATGCCAGACTTGGTGCGCAACACGGACATAGTAGGGACGGCACTCAATGCGCGTGCTGACAGCTCGATGCCTTATGGAAGAGCCTGGTTGCCGCTAGGCGGCGCTGCTGCTCTGGTGGGGTGCCGATGTATGGTGTTAAAAGTTAGGGCTATTGGACATTGGGCATTAAATCAATAGTATTTATACTATTGAAAATACGGGTACTTATTTTACGATTATAGTACAAACTTTTAGCCCTTGAATATTCATTCTTTACAGCTCCTCTACAAATCGGATAAACAATTTCCAGACAATTACAGTAAAACTAAAAAATGGGATATGAAGGCCGGATCATTAAGGAAAAAAATGAAACGGGTTACATTCCCTTACTTCAAGTGGGTGAGAAGCTATGATTTTTTTTTCTACATGACTGTTATAACCCGTTAATGTTGGCGGATACAGAGGCACGTGTAGGCAAGCATCCGCAGGTCCACTGCATGCTTTCCTTAGAGAAGGGGAGTATGCGGCCCCACTATGTCCATGTTGTGCTCTATGTTGTGCGAGCTCGCACAGACACAATTGTCTCCATCTGGAAGAGCTCGCACTTGACGAAGCCGGTGCACGTTGAAGATAAGCCTTGTTCTCCCTCCTTTCTATTCTCGCCAGACAGCAGAAACCTGGCGACCCCACAGGGAAACCCTGACGTTTTTCCCCAGAGAGAATTTGCACATCGAGAGTAGGGTCCCGCTTCCCCTTCAACCAAGACGGCATCACACCGAACAGGGCCACCATGGAAACGAATCGTAGGCTGCATGCCTCTCTGATGACAGAAAGTAGACACGCATCGTCTGTCATAGAATCCCCGCCTCCTAAATGGAAACACAACCTGCCCCCCACCGGACGGTGAAAGGAAGTGTGCAGAAACGTCACCCCACCTCCCAAATGGAAGCACAACTTGTCCCCCCCCCACCAATCTGTGAAAGGATGCGTGTGGAAACGTCACGGCATTACTTTCAGGTCCCCTTGCGTATTGCTACAACGAAACTACAAGGCCAGCAACACACACACAAATTGTGTTTATCTTGTGATGCCAAATTTTTACCACACTTGGAGCACAACATGAACATAGTAGGGACAGCAGTCAACGCATGTGTTGACAGCTCGATGTCCAATAGAAGAGCATGGTGTCCGCTAGGCGGCACTGGCGCTTTGGAGGAAAGCTATTGAATATCTTTTAAAGTTGTGGTTACTCAACATAGGCATTCACTCAACGTATTAAGCTATTGAAAAATAAGGTACGTATTTAAGGATTGTAGTAAAAACTTTCAATATTGGTGGATACAGAGGCATGAATAAGCATGTATCTGCCAGGTCCACCGCATACTCTTCTTGGAGTAGGGATTCTCGCAGTGGTGGCGCCACAGGGGGGAAGGGGGGGGGGGGCCAGAGTCCCCCCCTCCCCCGGTCGGGAAGCCTTGCCCCCCCTGTCAGGGAGTAACCGAGATTGTTGTAGGGGAACAGCCGGAAGACTGAGTCCACACGACGACATAAAATTCGTAAAAATTTCGGGAGGAAAAGCCCAAAATATGAGTTTGCCGTTTTGCTTGAGTAGTCCCTCATAACCTCCATATTTAAGAGCTGTCTTAGTTAATGCAGAAACGTTAACAAAATATGTACAAAATAAAAGTTGTTAAGTTTTCGTCATTTGAATTTGTGATACCAATGAACTGAGCGAAAATCTTGTACAGTAAGTGGCTAAACTGAAAATTGATTTGCTGCGTTAGACCGTCAACTCCATGATTTGACAGGCATCTTAGTTATGAGACACGTTTGGGATGCCAATGTCTTACCAGTTATTTCTAAAAGGAGAAGGCCCGATTTTAAAAGCCCAACGCACAACACGAATGACGGCCAACTGTGTGTTCTGCTAGGGTTAAATATTTTTCAAACCTAAATTATTCAGTGTTAGTTAACATTATTTTAATAATATTTAAAAAAATGTAATTCATCAGTTAATTTAATTTGTAAATAAAATGTGTAAAAAAAACAGAATTTTGGTCACAATTAGGTTTTTACAACCTCTTATGCTAACGAATGTTTACGAAAAACATCCGACATTTGCTTAACAATGAGGTGCAAACGTGTCTCGGAAAGCCCCAAGTAGGCCCTCAAATTGCGTAAAATGCTTCAGCTTCAGGGGCTCCGCCCCGGACCCCGTTGGGTGAGCATACAGCGCTCCCCCACACCCCTACCTGATTTTGCCGGGCCCCTGCTAAAGTAGTACATATATAAACAAAAAATGTTCGTTTTCTTTGCGCCCCTGTTGGGGAATCATTGTCCCCCTATCTGGAATTGGCTGGCACCACTACTGGATTCTCGCATGGATGCCAGCATCTCCATCTAGAAGAGCTCGCACTTGATGAAGCTGGTGCAGGTTGAAGACAAACCTGGTTCCCTTTCTTTCTATTCTCGCCAAACAGTAGAACCCCGGCAACCCCACAGGAATATACCGACTTTTTCCTCCAGAGGGAATTTGTACATCGAGAATAGGGTCCTTTTTACCCTTCGACCAAGATGGCATCGCACCGGACAGGACCAGTAGGCAGTACCCCTATTTGATGGGAGAAAGTAAGCACGAATGATCTGTCACAGACTCCCTTCCTCCCGAATGGAAGTACAGCCAGCTCCTCACCGGTTGGTGAAAGGGTGATGAGATTTCACAATATCTCCTTCCCTCTTGATCCAAGCCCCTGAATGGTTGAGAGCCATGGCTGGGCTTGTAGAGACCCACCGCAGTCCCCTCGGCCTGTAACCAGCTCCAGAACTCCCCCGCACATTTGGGACCCTGGTGATTCCTGGGGATCATGACAGGAACATGAACCTCCACATGGACCTTATCCAAAGTGTGCCGGTCGACGTTTGTAGGTCCTTGGCCAGAGGCTTAACATTGTCTGTCCTACAATGCAGGAGCCAATCCCAGAAGCTTCCTGTTAAACTACTTCCTACAACAGTGGAATTGGAGAAGTCGCAGCCTGCAGATGTTGACCCTAGCGACATTCAATCCAAGCATTCACGAGGCTGGGATGCTCTTGAAAACATCCCTATTGGCTAAGCTCCTAGTGGTGGCTCATCTTCATTCCCTGGAAGTAAGGCCGTGTGGCCCTTGCCAAAGCTCGCATGAAGATAATGAAACACCATACCCACTAACTGACCAAACAATTACCTCTGGGGTACAGGCAATCAATCAGATTAAATATCAGATTTAGATTAAAGGGCCCTGCAAAAATAAACAGAACATATTTTAATATTTAACACCAAGCCTAAAAAAAAAAAATAATGAATGTGGCACAAAAAGGACCTGCTGAAGGATGCTAACATCCAGCCTACAAAAAAACTGTCCCTTACGCAAGTAGCCCAGTCAAATTAGACTAAATTTTGGTCAAATCGTGGAATAATTCATAATAAGCTAATTTTTGGCACAATTGTTCGTAATGCTCTTAGGTTCAAAATACTAAAAATCCTCAGGTGTCCATGTTCAACTAACGTCGCCATCTTGGAAGTATGGTGCTCGCTATCGGTTTTTTTAATATATCTCGTAAATGGTTGCTCGGGCATAAAATTTTCTACAAAAAAATATTCTATTAACTTTTTTCGTAGATTCAATGATTCAGCCAGTAAACAGTCTAGACGAATGTTCAGTTAATAACGCTATCTTGGAAACCTGCGCCCGCAATCGGTTTTTGTCAGTCTATGACGGAAACAGCTGCATAAAATATGTTTAATCCGAAATTGTAGAGCATGGAATTGTCTACAAAAAAGGTTCTGTTTGTTTTTTTTAAACTGAGTCAATGATTCAGCAAATAAACGGGGTCAAAGAGGCCACGCATGTGGCCACCAATGTGCATTACACTTCATATGGTTGGATGGCTTGGGGCCCAAAATTGATGGAATTTGTCACTTTCTGTGAAAAGCATGAATGCATATGACGAGTAATTGGAAAAAAATAGCTGTGATAGCAAGTTCAAAAAACCCAATGGGGGAAGGAGGAGAAGGTGATTTACCCCACCAAAAACGGTAGTTATAGCGATTTTCGTATTCAAGTACTCTTGCGAGCCCTCTAATAGCCCAATATGGATAGAATTAGGATTTTCTAAACGGTGGGGATCTATTCTTTCCATCAATCTTAACCAAAATTGTTTAACTTAGATAGGGACCGTCCTACGCACATTTACAGGTGAAGAGATAGCAGCAAAAGCGTATGGCGATTTTCGAATTCAAAGTGCTCTAGCGAGCCCTCTAATAGGCAGAAATGGACATGTTTAGGATTTTCTGAAAGTTGGGGATCTATTCTTTATATCAATCCTACCCGAAATTGTTTAGCTTAGAGAGGGAACAACCTACGCCTAGTTAAAGGTAATGGTGTGATGGCAAAAACGTTTGTTGATTTTCAAATTCAAAGTGCGAGCCCTCTAATAGCCCGATTTGGACATGCTTAGGATTTTTTTTAATGTGGGGATCTATTATTTCGATCAATTCTAGACGAAATTATTTAACCGCGCTAGGGACCGTCCTAGGCCTATTTTAAGGTGTTGTAGGTGTATTTTAAGGTGTAATTATTCAAGTAATTGGTGTACCGGCTATTTTGAATTTCAAAGTGCAATTAGAATGCTCATATTTGTATTTGTACCTAAGCTAAACAATTTCGGTTTGGACTGATTGAAAGAAAAGATCCCTACCTTTCAGAATATCCTAAGCATGTCCAATACGGGCTATTGGAATGCTCACAACAGCACTTTGAATTTGAAAATCAACAAAAGCTTTTGCCATCACGCCATTACCTCTTCACCGTTAATTGGGCATAGGTTGGTACCTATCTAAGCTAAATAAGTTTGGTTAGGTTAGATGGCAAGAATAGATCCCAACCGTTCAGAAAATTCTAAGCGTGTCCATGTCTGTCTATTAGAGGGCTTGCTAGAGCACTTAGAATTCGAAAATCACCATACGCTTTCACTGCTACGTGATCACCTCTTCACCTTTAAATGGTCATAGGACGGTCCCTATCTAAGTTAAACAATTTGGAAATTATTGATGTAAACAATAGATCCCCACCTTTCAGAAAATCCTAAGCATGTTTATTTCTGCCTATTAGAGGGCTCGCTAGAGCACTTTGAATTCGAAAATCACCATACGCTTCGCTGCTACCTCTTCTTCTTTAAATGGGCGTAGGACGGTCCCTAAGTTAAACAATTTTGGGTATGATTGATGGAAAGAATAGATCTCCACCTTTTAGAAAATCCTAATCATATCCATTTCGGGTTATTAGAGGGCTCGCAAGAATACTTTGAACAATAAAATCATTATAACTACCGGTTTTTTTTTTGGGGGGGGGAGGACTAAATCACCCCCTCCACCTCCATCCAGGGTTTTTTTTTGAACTTGCTATCATACCTATTTTTCCAGATACACTTCATATGCATTCATGCTTTTCACAGAAAGCAACAAATTTCATCAATTTTGGGGCCCAGGCCATCCAACTATACGAAGTGTAATGTACATTGCGTGCATTTGGGGCCACACGCGTGGCCTCTTTGACACCGTTTATATACGCTGTTAATACTTAGTTTAACAAAAAAACGAAAAGAACCTTTTATGTAGACAATTCCATGCTCTACAATTTTGGATTAAGCATATATTATGCAGCCGTTTCCGTGATAGATTGACAAAAACCGATTTCGGGCTCATGTTTACAGTATGGCGTCATTAGCTCAACATTTTCTACATCGTTTATTGGCTGAATAGTTGAATCTGCGAAAAAAAATGAATACAATATTTTTTGTAGAAAAATTCATGCTCAACATTTTTGGACGGAACATATTTTCATGCCCGAGCAACCGTTACCGAGATATATTGAAAAACCGATATCGGGTGCCAGGTTTCCAAGATGGCGGCATTAGCTCAACACGGACAGCTGTGGACTTTAAGTAGGTTACACCTGATGTAACTACGAACATCTGTGCCAAAAATCAGCTTATTACGAATTATTCCGAGCATCTGATCTAATTTGACTGGGCTAAAGAGTTACACTCTGACGCTTGCCCATTCGGTGTCGTCTCGCTTCACTCCAGGAAATTTCTTGTAATAACTCCTATGCTGCTGACAGACATTTGAACGCGAAAAAAGATCAGTCAAATGATCAGAATGTAGTATGCGTATGTAAGGATTCATTTCATAAACAAACGCTAAGTTGTGCCTACTCTTTTTATTTCTCTTCGTTCGTATCTTTATCTCATTCACCACATGCACTAAGAATTTACCAGCAATCATGATGTTAAAATAGGGAGGTCAATTATTCTTCTTCTTTCTTTTTATTAGAGCATACAGACCCGAAGTCATGAGGTCAATGTAAAATTATAACTAAATCAGGTGGTAAACCATCGAAACCATATAACATGAGTTAAAAACATTTTAAAACAAATAAAACTTACTAAAGACATATTATGCAAAGATGAAGGACTTGGTGGTATTAGAGACCAGGCTCCATACAAAATGACTTCATTAAAAAACAAAGCATCTAGTATCTTTGCAGAACTTCACCACCGCACGCAAATTCCTACGGGTAGAGGCACACACAGGATATACAGCTAAGACAGATACATCTCCCAATGCCAAAGGAGGACGTCTGAAGCCAGACCAATGAGGACACCGGAAAAGGAAATGCTCCACTGTTTCAACCTCTCCACACAGACACAGTGGCGAGGAACTCCACCCAAGTCAGAACATGTGTGCACGCAGCAGCACACACCCAGAACGAAGGCGGGAGAGCATGCCCGAACTCTCTTCTGGGGAACCCACCAAGGACTGAAGGCAGAGATACCGACGGGTACACCGCGTACAAAGTCCTACCTGTCAAACTACCTTCCCATTCCTTCTGCCACCAGGAAGAGGACTGGGCAGAAAGAACCGGGCGAAGATCACATGGGGCTAGTGGAAACGAAACACTGTTCGTTCTGGAGGTAGCACCAATCCGTGCAAGGTCATCTGCAGTCTCCTTGCCGACCACTCCCGAGTGACTAGGCACCCACAGTATGGAAACCGTCGAGCGGCTCTGTGTTGCCCCAAACAGTTTCCAGCCGATTTCAAAGGCCAAGGGATGACTGATGGTCAAAGAGCGAAGCGCTTCTCTCACCAAACCGATTCTCGCAGCAGAGTCCGAGACTAGTGAAATTCTGCAGTTGGAGGTCCATCGCAACATCAAGCGCAATAGATAAAGCAACAAGTTCCCCGACAAAGGCAGAAGGGAGACCTGGAAGGTAATAGCTTCAAGCCATTTTGAGGTCAGGATCAAAGATTCCAACCCCGCCCTCCCAGAAATCTGGCAGAAACGATGCATCACAGAAAATACTTAAACCATTACTAGACTTGCCACTGAAGCAAGAAAGCGCCGTCTCGCACCACACTCATGGGCAGTGAGGACTGGCAAGGGTTGGAACCAGGAAAACCGAGAAAAGAGCAGAAAGCAGGGTTGCTCCGAGACCCAGAGAACCCAAACAATCAAGCACCCCAGAAGGCAGGATACCATAGTCTAACAGGATGCACCCAAGAGGATCCAAACGACCCCTCGCAACTGCACGAAAACACAGAGCACAAAGGAGTTCCCTAGCCCTGATGTGAACCGGTTGTTGTCCAGTTTCTACTAAAAGAGCCGAGACCGGAGTTGATGGAAGGCAGCCAGAAACGACACGCAAACATTCATTCAAAGTGACCTGAATGGCTTCCATGATGCGACTAGTACCTGCCAAAAATGGCAAGTGAAAATCAGCACAGGGTACAGATATAAGATCTGTACAGGGTCGTAACAACAGATCGCTTAGCAGCTTGTTTGAAGCTTGTTTGAAGCTTGTTTGAAGCTAAAGCAGATAGGATACGCAAGGGCGAAGTGACAGATTCCTTCACAACGGCAACCTCTCCCTGCCAAGACAGGGTTGGATCCAGCCGAGCCCCCAAATAACGAACACTTGAGACCGAGCGAACAATAGACGACCCCACCCTCAAGGAGGCAGGTATGAGTGGGCCCTGGGAGAAGACCATAAGCTCTGACTTTGCAGCAGAGAGGGCCAATCCCCTCGCCTCTAAGAGCTCAGATCCCCTCCCAATGGCGCCCTCAAGTATCTGCAAAAGATTGTCAAGGTCCGCACCCACCACCCACACAGCGACGTCATCTGCGTAAGCGACAATGTTGACCAGGAGATTCAGCTCAACCAGAACTCCATTAATCGCAACAGGGAAGAGCGTGGAACTCAAACAATTATTTGTTCCTAGACAACAATACTGTTAACAATACCGAGATTTCTATGTCCGTCACTGGGTTGTAAAATTTCGATTAATTGGCTACGTTTACCGTAAAGTTAAAAACTAAATCTTACCAGGGGTACCAGATTGTTTTTATTGCCTATTGAAAATGTACATTACCTGTTATTTATTTAGCAGTTCCTTTCCTTTGCTTGCTCAATCCCTAGCGATGAAAAGTAGGCTTTCGTGCCGGGCTCGCAACTTCCCTTCATTGCGCATGCGCCAGCACCAGCCACAGTATATAAGCACTTGGGCCAATGATTAGCCATCTTTCTTCCTCTCCACAACCTTGGTGAAGGTAATTATATTTTCATTAGGCAATAAAAACAATCTTCAACCAGGTACCCCTGGAAAGATTTAGTTTTTATGCCATGAAAATATTAATTACCTGTTATTTAGTTAGCAGACCTCGTCAATTAGGTGGAGGGACCAACTTGCCAAGGTTGACGAGCACCCGTGCTGCGAGCCGGCGACCTCTGGATGCCATCCAGTGAACCAACCAACCAGGCAGTGAAACGAATTTCAAGAAGCATAACGGCACTTGGACTGTGGGACCACAGGAATCGAGGAAGCAGGTAACGACAATGACCGAAAGCTACGAGGAGGAGCTGCAAGGTCAGATGTATTCTGGGTCTGAGGGAATGAGTTTAGTACATGAATAGAAATGTCAAAAACACATTGCCTCGAGGCGATGGCGAAGTCTAGGAGGGTCCAAGGGCCAGGTGTATGAGAGGTGATTCTAGGAGGGTCTGAGATTTCGTAGAGGACCGTTAGTTAAGAGATTTGGAAGACGTGAAGATGGGATCGGAGGGTTGGCAGGAGCTGCAGGCGGGACCGTGGGTTGATGAGGCCCTTGTAATACAGGAGACTGTGAAATGTGCGAACGTGCAGCAAACAAAAACGGCTTGACGATAAGAAGTCGTGAAAAAGGTGTGACTAGTCGCAATGGCTACAATATGGTGAGGGACTAGGTCCTTGACATTAGGGCAGAGAAGGGTTTGGAATATGTTCTGGAGGAGAGATTTCAGATGGCTCCGAGTCACCGGAAAAACGTGCGTCGAAATGGGCATGACGAGACGGCGGGTCACCAGAGGCGACCGAGAAGTCTGGTCTGGAATACTGGCAACTGAGACCGAGTCGTCAGAGATCGGTGGTGGAGGAGGGGACCGTGAGACCGGCCAACACAGGAACACTGTAAGAGGGACCGGCACCATCGTGTGCGAATTTAGGCTTTTTTACTGTCACCCCGACCCAATCTTCGGTATCATGACATGGAGGGACCGGTAGCATGCAATTAAAGGAACGTAAAGCCGAGTCCATGAGGGCATGCATAGTTACCTTGGGCAAAGAGGCGTATTGTTGTGATTGAGCCTGTAGCCTGGAGACCGAAGAGGCTCGAGAAGACCATGAAGACAGGACTAGGGGACCATTAGAATGGCGCAGGGCTTGTTTTGCAGCAAACCGACGACCGTTAGCTTTATCTTGAGACGGTTAGCAGCATTCCTTGGCCACAAGGAGATCTTGATGTAGGTCCGGAAGAGCAACCGCATTCCGTGGCTCTCCGTATTGATGCGAAAAAGTCGTGACCGTATCCTGAGTATGACCAATGGGCGTAGAGGGAACCATAGGAGTGGGGAACCACAGAGTCCCCGGACCATGAAGCAAGTCGACGAAAGTGAAAAGAAACCGGGTAAAGGTTGGTCGACCGAAGAGGCGTACCCTTGAGGCTTGGCATGGCGACCGTAATGCATATACGAGAACAGCAGGTCTGACGGCGTAGGGGCTAGAGAAGAAAGATGAGACATGGTTTGGGTCGAAAGAGGAATATTCTGGAGGAGCGCAGCTCGAATCTTGGCAGAAGAGGGAAAAACAGAAGGCTGGAAAACTCAAAAGCGGTCCATATCTTGGACGAACGGAACCGCTTCAGAGAGGGAAGGCCCGAAACTGAAGGGGTCACGACAGAAGCTTGAATTGGTGGGACAGGAGACCGAGGAGGCATAAGACACAGTGCAAGCGACGAAACTCGGATAGTAGGAGAGGAACCTGTCACGAAAGGAGCTGGAGGCACGATCAGCACCCATGAATTGTTTACTGTTGACCGAGAAAATATGGGACAGGCGACCGGATTGGAGTTATATATGGGACCGATAGCACTGACAGAATAGTTGAAATCGGTGGGACTGGAGACCGTGTGATGATGGAGAACGTTTCGAAGTGGTAAGAGACAAGGGGACCGTCGAATGTGAAGATAATGAATCCGAAGTAGGAGGTGGTAATCCTGTTGGTGATAAAGGATGAGGAGTTGTGTTGGGATCCGGAGGGACCGATGACCGTGCATCTGGAAGACGTGCAACAGGAGACCGAGTCTTCGAGGTGGACCGAACGGTGGGAACCGTGAGGATAGTAGAGGACGCCGATACTGGTGGGACCATGGACCTTGGAACCGACATAGAAAGAGTTCTGTTGGAATCCAGAAGGACCGACAACTGTGGATTAGGAAGCCGTGCGACAGAAAACTGTTGTTTGTTATTCAGATTCACTCATGGGACGGGAGACAAGAAGAGACAGCAGCGAAGGCCGTCCTTGAGTGAAAGGAAATCATCGTGGTTCTTAAGCAAGTTGTTGAATAACACAGCTAGATGAAGGAAAGTCAGGTGGGGACCGTGGGGACCCATCGGAGATCGAGAGGGAAACGGGCTAGGTCCTAGTGACAGAGAGGAGTCTAGTGGAATTTGTGACGGTCCCCCCCCCTCCTCCCCACTCAGATGAAGAAAGTCAAAAGCTGCAAAATGCCAGAAGGAAGAGGGGCTGTACACCCTGTAAAGAACTATGCAGGACGTATGTTGTTCTATAGGAAAAAGCGCTGCTGGTTAGTAGCTGCGGTCCGAGGGGGAAGCGGCGAGATGCTGTGGTCCCTTCAGGCGACCCAATACACCTTTAGGCTCCGGGGGGGGGGGGGGATCTGCTAGGGACGATCAAAGGACCACGGCAACATAACAGAACCTTTTACTATTGTCGGTAGCTCCTGCCTCCTGTCGACAACAACTTGCTGCCATGGCTTAGGTGGTCTATTACATCCAGAGCTCTACACTTACCATGTCAAGTGCACCTTTGGAATTGCCCGGTGCAATCACAGGGACTACAACTATATAATAAAGGTTTTCATTTTTCGGCAAGCACTGCCTTCTGTCTCCAATCTCTTGTCACTTGTTGACAGGCCCAAGTTGATTTTTGAAACCTCCGTTCAGTCCACATACCTACGTCACTGCTGCTTTGGTCAGAGTCCCTTCGAGCTTCGATCCACGGTTCCCTCGAACTTCATCCGTGGTCAACCAGCTCCATTGGTCTGCTAGGGCCACGCAGACGGACTGCAGTTACATACAGAACATCTCTATTGCTGGAAAATAGGATAACCTGTTAATTTTTGCATAAGTTCCTCGAATGTTGCTGTTTCCCTGGAGGTTTTTGGGTGCCGAGTAGTGGCCAGCATCGTAACCCAACCGCGCAATTCGTCTGGGCAGCTCCTTTCTATATAAGTAGTGTAGTTTGCCCGTATCCACAACACCTCGGCTACTTTCTACAATACTAATTCTTATCGTCTCATCTGTGACGTCACAGATGAGATGACGTATTGGGTTAGTGTTAGTATGACTATGCATTTTTATAGTGACTTGCACTTTTTTTATTAGATTTTGCGCGGCGTCTACCTCCTTTGAAGGTTGGAGTCAGAAAGAAAGATGGCTTCCGGTTGTAAGTAATATGTAAGGCCTGCTCGCTCTCTGATTGGTCGAGAGTCGGTCACGTGAGCGGAGGACGTTTCCGGTCGTCCCTCGAGCGGTAGGAATTGTAACTAAAAATGGAGGTTACTAACCTATCGTGTTGTCATTCAGAGTGGAAGAAAAATAAAAAGCTGTTTTTTCTGTCAAATATGTTTTATTACATGTTGTAACAAGAATCTCAGAATTTATTCGTCATAAAAATACAACAGTTCAAACAAAAATGACAAAATGTGTTGTTACAAGTTTGAATCAATAAAAAAATAACATTGTTGATACACGGTATCGGTTTTACCTTTTTTACAATGTATTATCAGGTATGGAATAATGTCCATACGATAAACTTCTAATGCCATCACTTAATAGATACCGTTTATTATCGTAAGCGGTTAAACACAGTTTGTTCTGTTCTTCGGTCACTAGATGGTGAGTTTTACTCCGAAGAAAATTCATTTTAAAACAATATACATTTTGATTATGTAGTACATCAACGTAATGCCTGTGAGTTACTTCTTGTTTCAGTACACGTCTCTGGATGCCTTTTCCAACAAGTTTGTTAACATCGCCATAAATCAACGAATACATTTTAGCTTTCAGACCGCAAAATTCTAGAATGGGGACGGAACAAGTCTCGTCTTTAAAAATACCTGGCACTTTCTTGTTCCGGGTCGAGTACAAAGCATGGTCTGTAGGATAATCACTCGTATTGTATCTATCAAGATGCAACAACATGTCTGCGTATATATTATCCGTAAAGATTTCATAGCATAAGGAATCGGTGTCTGTGAACAACAATGAAGCGTTGTTTCCATACAAGGTTTTTATATGTCCGTAGTGAAAATCAAACATTAAATACTTGCTCAGATCGAGAACAGTGAACCCAACATAAATTGGACGTGATAGAACCACTTTGGTTTTCCTCATCTTAAAAATAACAACATTTTCATCAAAAACAACGAAATTCTCCATGTTTGGTTTTGAAGTCAGTTTCCTCGCTTTACTCTCAGTGGTTGCAATTTTAACGCTAACTCGCTTCCTCAATTGTTCAACTGTCTTACCGTACAGAGAATTCGTCATTGTCTTATAAAAATCTTTGTGGAAAGCGTTAGTGGCATGTTAACGTTTTGCCGTATTCAGTTCAATGTACGGTTTTAACCAAGCTTTCTGCGCAAATGACAAAACACGATAGATCCTACTCATTACTAAACCTTGTGAAAGATAATACTTTAAGACTCTGTAATGAACAATATATTTTGATTTGGGATGCAAATTCGGAGCGAGTTTTCTAGAACTGTCCGAAAGGTTAAGAATCCTATGCAAATCTTGACAATAAGGCCACAGCTGCTCGTAGCAGATGAGCATTGATTCGGGACACATTGGATAATCGGAATGAAGGTCGTGCAAGTGCGGGGGATAATCCAGGTCCACTTCTAGAATGTAACCTTTTGCTGCATCGTCTTCTATGGCAAGAATGTCTAAATCACGGATTTGTTCTTCCGTCAACCACATAAAATCCCCAAAAGGCAGCACTTGACTGAGGCTCCATCCATACAGGTTATTGGCATCCAAATATATGATGTACGAATGAGGTTTTTCAGGACAATAATTCTCACCTATAAATGGGTTATTGGCACGAGCAAATCGTTTTGTTACCATACTCACACCTCCTCGTATTCCTCTTTTGATGAATAAATGTTGATCAATGTCGGTCAACAACTCCAACTGAATCTTTGTCATTTTCAATGCGGCCGAAAATGTAAGACCGGGGCTGCTGTAATAATGAGCAGGATCTAACTTGTAACATTCTAAACAAGTCTTTCTAAAGTCTGTAAATACACAAGCTAATAAAAAACAATCTAAACGCAAATATAAATTAAAGTAATCGGCAAATGTTTTACAACCCATCTCGTTCCAAACCTTTAATGCGTATTCATAGTCCTCGTCACTGACACCTTCTTTAGTCAAACTAGAGAAAAAAGCTTCCATTGGTGGTAAAGCCTTTTCCTCAAATCTAGCATAAGAGTCTAAGTATTCATAGGGAAATATCCCTTTACGCTTTAACAAAGGCCATTGCTCCGGATATTCATACTTGAGAATGTTAAGTTGGGAATCTTCCAGCAATGACACCAATTTGTCTAAAGACGATGGCAAAAATTTAAAAGAATCCAAGTATAATACATTATCAATTTGAATAGACATGTAATGTTGTACATTTTCTGGAATAACACTCACATTTGGCTTACCAAAGGTTGAAATACCTTGCATTATGAGATGCCCATCATACCGAGTCAAATTATGAAAGAACACAGGCATTGTTTTCTTAAATTTGTATTCGATATTACATTGCGAGTGAGCGGGACCTCTATAAACACCTGTATAGTGGTCGTGATCGCGAACCTTCATTTCACCATCGACGATGAGTTCTTCACAAATATGACACAAGTTATTGTTTCGAAAGTGAATTTTGTCAAATTCTGTCATTACTAATGGTTTTGGTTGTTTTAACAAAGCTCTCGTTTTTACATACTCAGCTTCGATGGCTAAGAGAAAGCGTGACACGCAATCAGAACCTCTATACAGTTCGCTAGATATCACCTCTCCTAAACAATCAATCATAACATAACAATAACCACAAGGTTCGTGTAAGTGATATTCGTACGTGTAGGAATTCTCATCATTAGGTTTACATCCTTGTATAGGAGTTAGGATCGACTCAAAGTCTGCGTAAACCACAAATGGGACAGCCAACTGATTCGCAAAATTGTTGAACTTCATAATATTCTCCCCAGGTTCTGGCATAACAATTCTTTGAGCTTTATGTTCTTTACAATATATTTCATGTTCGTATAATCTATCTCGTTTGTGTTGAGGACACAAACAGTATGCACAAGTATAGCTATTGAAAACATTGTCCGATATCAATCGATTGAAATTCTTAATAAAACAATAGTGATTGTCTTCTAACAATAACAACCTTACTATTTCGTCTCCATTCCTCTCGCTAATGTAGAGTGGATAGACCTCTTTGTCAGAATAACCGTAAACGTTAATCTTTAAATCGTTTAAAATTTCAAACTTACGAATATAATCTAATGGTACTGGGTAAGAGATACCGTCGACACGTAGAGTGTGTAACAAATGCTTGTAATTGCTCACCCTATTAGGATTACCTGTAGTAGGATGTAAGGCAGCTAATATGGAATATTCAAAACATTTTAAATCATTACATTTGACATTAACTATCGCCTTTTTATGCGCAAGAAAAGAATCTAACGGTTTGTAACAACCTCCAGCTAAGGGTTGATATCTCGCAAAATGAAGATCCAATGCTAGAATATTCCATAAAACCCAGCCAGAACCTTCCTTTTGGTAATGTTCTAAACGTCTTAACAAGTCCAAGTAAACCTCTTTTAAAATATCTTCAATTTGATTAATACGTAACACTGTGTACGGTTTTGTACATAAATAAATGGAAATTACTTTCGAAGGAGGTTTGTGTAGTTCGAGCTTGACACTCGTCACAAGTTTAACTTGACGAAGGCTGTTACACACTTCTTCAACTAAAGAATACAACTGCTCGTGTAAACTAAACAAAAATAATTCCAAATTTGGATGAAGAGTTTCATCGTCCGGAAACACATAACTAAATCTTGAAATATAATTCCGAAAAGAGCTTCTGGTCTTCTTGAACGAAGAGATTGTTTCATCGAGATGAATATCGGGTCTGTTCGGCGCAACATGAGAACGATGACGGTGACGGTTCAATTCAATTCTTGAAACAAACCCTTCGTTACACTGAGTGCAAACGTTTTGAGGAGCTGTAGGTGAAGGAACATGAGCGCGTATCTGATGAAGAAGAAGTGTGCGGCGGTTTTCGAAACGTCGACCGCAAACAACACAGTTTGCATCGGCATCGGCTGGGTGACAATTGTGCAGATGTCGCAGAAGACTGCTTTTGTGACTATACTTCGAACCACACGCCTGACAAACAAACATCCTCACACATCGAATCGACTGGTGACAAGTCTTCAGCTGATTGTGGAGGCGTTGCCCTCAAATAACCTTGTGGCATCTGTAAAAAAAAATCATGTTACGAAATCGTAAAGTTAGAAAACTAGAACACGAAAAAAACAATAAATAAAAAAAAAATTACACACTTTGTCAGTCGTGTAGGGCGGTGTAACTCTATTTGTATGAGGTGATGCAAATAAAGGTGTGTCTGCTTCGATGACGGTAAAACGTCGTAGGAAGGCTACATCTTCTGGAGGTTGACATCTACTAACAATTATCACCTTGCCTTTAAATAATATCTTTTGTTTTCCAATATTGAAAGCTCTGTTATCTACCAAACGATATAGGGTCAAAATGGAAGACACAAGGAGTTCTGAAGAAGAATCTGGAATGTAGATGTAGCGATCGTCATGTCTTACACCTGTAAAAGATGCATTTGTCATGACGTAACCCAATTCGCAAATGTCTGATAGTATCACTTCAACGAGTAACGTTTTACCAATTCCACTCGAACCGTAAATGTAAACACCTTTGACTTCTCTGTCTTGCAAAGCGTTTGTTGCAAGTGCACTCCACAAAGGTGTTGGTTCGTTTAAGAACTCTGTTTTCAACATTTCATTCTTTATCCTATTTAGAGTAATTTTTCGTGTTGTGTGATAACTGTCGTAGTAAGTTTTAATTCTGTCATGTAACTCAAAATTGTTCAGAACAAATGGGTCAAGGTGGCTGAACGACAGACTATCTTCGCAAAATCGTACGAGCTGCATACCAAATGAAAGGTCGGGTAGGCTACATCCGAGAATTAAGGCGAAAGGATCAATCGTTGTTATATATTTTTTAAACATTCCAGCTTGAAAACGAGTAATGATCTCCATAGTTAGCTCTTTGTCGATTAAACCACCATCATCTTTAAACCCAGCTTGCATCCCCTCGATAAAACTTTTGATTGCTTCCATTTTACAATTCACTAAAATCCTGACCAAGTGTCCTGCTAAGACGGTTTCGATGCCTATGCAAAGCATTTTCAACCTTATCATTTGCAACATGTTGTGGTATAGTGTTCTTTTCACAATATCAATTCCCTCATCGTCAGTCCCCTCCAGGCGAAATTTTATGAAACAGTGCGGCATTCTAGAAAGAATAAAGAAAATATTAAGAGAATGTTGTATAATCACATTTTAAGTTTATTAATACATTTTACAAAATTGTACACATAAAGTTCACGGAAAGCTGTTCTCTTTAATTTGTTAACAATGTAATCGGGAGTAAATCCCTTGGTTCTCATAATTATGTAAAAAATACAATAATGTCCACAGGTAGAAGATGTTGGGGATTGAATTTGAAACTTGTTGCGCCAAATCTTCTTTCCATTCCAATCACTCAAATACTGTCGAATGTGGTAATTGTTTTCTAAGTTGAAGCCAAAAGAGTCAAAAAACTCAGAAGTCTTAATTCCATTCTTCATTTTATGCAATCCGATGACAGACCAATGGCTTCCCGACGAAGTGCACGTGTCATGATTAACGACTAGAAAGGATTCTTTTCTATTAATTACAACAGGTAAGTGGTTTGCGGGATATGTTCCCAGGAAATTTGGACATCTACTTCTCAAGATGTCATTGATCTGCTTCGTGTTCATCCTTCCAGGAAAACTTCACGATCAAAAGTAACTTCTAAAACCTTCGGTATCTCGTAATAAATCAAAACGTTAGTCGCTTTTGCGAGAGCAGCATCAAATCTAAGTTCTATTCTGACAACACCTTGTCTGTTGAGTGAAACGTGAGAGCTTGAATTTCCGGCGCAACCATCCGGAGTCAGATCATAAGCAAACATACAATGTTTTGTAGCAAAATATGTAATCTTGATGCCATTACCTACGTTTTGAAATGATGTGTCTAATCCGTGAAATAAATTCATGTAGGCTCGGGTGTAGGTCATGGAACTAAAGTCAGGTTGTAGTGGTTTGTCTATTTGTTCCCCGTCTACAGTGAGCGATAAGTAGTTCAAACCGTGATTTTCAAATATCCAAGGATCTTTTTTATAAACACCCGTGTACGTTTCGTTGTCAACAAAACAAATCAAAACAAAAGACGGCACCTGTCCTTGAAAAACGTTGTCAATAAATGCCGAAGTCATTCCGCTAGAGACAGTTTGTATTTTAATATCACTGCGAACAAAAGAATATTTTGCGCTATTTTCTTGTAGTGTTGTCATGTGAGATGCTAGAATGGATGGGGAGGGTCTAACCTTTTTTACAAACAAAGCAGCTGCTTCGATTTGTATTTTTGGTTTCAAAGTAGCAGCAGCAGCATTGGACAACTTAAGCGAAAATTCAGGCTTTGATAAAACGAAACGAAACTTTACATTAACATTGCTCAATAAAAGTTTCGACAAGTTGCAGGCTTCAGTATGAATTCGCCCCATTAACTCTATACTTTTAGAATTTGCGATAGCAGTTTTCCTGTTATCTGCAGTATTCCACATGGCAGCTCCCAACTGACAGTCTTTAGCTGCATTAGAGTAACTGAGCAACGTTTGCAGGTAAGCTTTATATCGATAGGTGTCGCTACCTCCAGAAATCAGCTTCCCGTTGAAATAACAGTCCACTTGTGAAAAAAGAGATTGTAGAAATCTGAAATTCTATAGTTGAACTAGGCGTTGCAATAGGGCGGTATTCGACATACTGATTGCGTTCTATAGACACTTGTGTTGGTGGAACTTCAAATATGTCCAATTCTGATTTCAAACACTCACAAGATGTAGGATGAATGAAAGACATTTTTGTTAAAAAATGCTATCTCGAATCACTTTCTTATTTTTCTTCTTCTTCTTCTTAGCTACTGTTACTGTTCGTCGTCTCATACTAGTATTCCTCTTGGGAGAGTTGCGTCTTCTCTTGCGTCCACTACCAGATTGACTGAACCTAGCCTTAACATCGCCTAATATTTGTTCACCAGTCTCCTGTAACCTATCCTTTGCACTCTGTTTAAAATTTTTACCGGCAATTAAATCTTGTGCGATATTACTTCCGGTTCCTAAAGCTTTGCGTCCTAAATAGCTGCCGACTGAACGAACGAAAGGCATAGTATATTTAGATATACTAGAAAAAAGGTTAGCAAGACCATGACCAGCCTGGAATCTTGCTCCTGAATAAATGTTTAAACCACCTGCTTGTCTTCGATAGTGAGCTGTATAAGGGCAACAGGAAGCCATTGTTTCGTTCACGACCTTTTCCGTCTGATGTGCAAAGTGACAATGGTGTGGCCTTGGGAAGAGAACGGTATTATATCCCCATAGGCGTCGCAAAATTTAATTTCTATTGTTTGCACGTTATGTTGTAACAGCGAATAATAATGGGGAGAAGAAAAAATAACGGACTGACTCGTGCCTGACTCTCCTATAACGTTAGTTATTCTTAACAATTGGGAGTAACTGTTGCCAACAGGCCTCGGATTTATTAGATTTGTATAAACCCAAATATAATCTGGAAGGTTGTTGTTATCGTGAGGCGAAGGATTAACTGCTGTGACGGTTAATTCAGCTCGAGTTTTATAAGAGATGCTTTTATCTAAAACAACTACAACACCCCCCATTGTTGCGAGACTTCCATCATCGCGATACGGGTAAAGTGGCAATTGATTTGGTTCAAAGCCTAACCTGCGAGCCATACGGTTTCCCATTAATAATCGAATGTACAGATTAGTAGTTGGTCTTATGTCATTATGAATGACGTAACGTTTTATACTGCTATTGTAACTAATTTTAGGTCTTTTTCTCTTTTCGTAATCTGTATCATGAAAAGGATGTTCCTTTCCTTTATAATCTTCAAATTTTGATCTCCTAAACTCTGCTATTTCCTTATTTATCGCTTCTATGAGGTCACTAGTTGTGTCATAGCTGATACCACCGCTGGTGCATTTTAGTTTGTATTCAATAGCTGTAGGCGTCATTATATCTAAACTTAAAACATTTAAGATTACATCGTCCTCGCCAGCTCTCATTACGAACGGTTTATAGTCCATTCTTAAAGGAAACTACATCTCTACTAAGGCAACCTCGTATTCGTTTGAAAGATGAAGCATTTCTGGCAGATAATTTTTGTAATGAGCCAACGTGTTATCAGGATAGACATCAAAACTACCATTAGAGGGAAGTGTTATGTAGAGATTATCAAGTAGGTCCATCTTGAACGATATCTGTCACCCAACTATTAAATTGTGGACCCCACCCTGCCCATTTAACGTAAAAATGAGTCACACCTGCTACTTTTTTTTTTCTCAACACACGTTCTATTCTGTAAACATTGTCTAGTTTTACAATAGGTTGCAGTTCCTGGCTGTAAAAAGTCCCTTTTATGGGTTCAGATTGGTAGTCCTTTATCGTGTAAACAGGTGTTTTGTAACGTTTATTTTTAATTTTACTGGCTATTGTAAAAGTTTCCCTAGTCCACTTTGGAATGTACCCAGGTGTAAAGACGTGTCTGATTTTTGGTATGCGCACTAACTGACCTACCTTCAAATCATTGCCACCACCATACAAATTTTTATAAGCTTCGCGTTCCTTTTTTCTAGTTGTAATTTCGGAAGGTCTAAACTTAATGCTACGATGAACAGAATTATTGTAAGAATTTACAATCTTATCTAAAACATCTACATAATTATATGAACCTGTATATGTAAACCAACGAAATATACGACTTTTCACCGTTTTTATTGTTCTTTCGGCGATTCCGGCTTTAATTGAGCGATTATAGGTGTGGTACCATTTAATATTAAGAGAGGGAAGTAACGTTCTGACAGCTGCTGAGCAGTATTCTGAGCCTTCGTCGGAATGAAGGTACTCTGGTTTTTTATCTTTGAACAGTCTCTTTAAACCGGAAACCATAGCAGTTGCTGATTTGTTTTTTAAAGGAACAGCTCTGAGATATTTAGTTAACACATCAATTGCAATCAAAACGTATTGAAAATTGTTATTGAAAGGAGCATATTTCTTTAAGTCAATGAGGTCTGACTGCCATATTTGATCTTTTCGATAAGCTATGAAAGGGTTACGCGTAAACTTGTGTCTAATGTCTTTATGCAAAGTATAAGCATCTTGAGATTTTAAGAATTCGTCTACCTGCTTTCTACTAAAGCCATATTTTTTAGCTTCACCATACAACGTCTCTTTACCCCCTAATGACCCTGGAGAATTCGGGTCAAAGTAGATTTCTTTTAAAGTCGTCATAATCAGAAGTATTGACTATCATCAAACCACCCCAAATCTTTCTCAACTGGTTTCTTTGGTTTTGTATACTTTCTTCTTCGCGTTGCTACGCGACCTAATAAAGTATTAAGAGATTGCCAGCCTGGTAGTTTATTAGCAACACGTTTTGCATGCTTTGTGCGCGAGAACAAGCCATGCACTAAATCGGCGACATTCGAATTTTTAATAGGTCGTCCTTGAAATAATAACTCACCCCTTTCGTTCCAAGAAATGTCACCTTCTGCCAAACGTTCGGCTACAACCGATCTATAATTAATAGGAACTGTTTCTACCAATTCGTCAATGCTTGGTTTTCTGGCCAATCCACCATCTTCACTGTCACTAGCCTCAGTCTGCTGTGGTGTTGATTGAGAAGTTGTAACCGTTTTTAAAGTTGTTGTTGATGGATTTAAAGCGCTAGTGCTACTAAAACTAACTTGTAAAGGTTCCTTTACTTTAGCTTGTTCACGATAATTCAAGTAGCGCTGTAATATTTGTTGATACAACACAACCTTCTGATGGTCGTCAACATTATCTTGCTCTAAAATACTTTTCATTTCTTGGTCTAAATCACTGAGAGGTTTTTCAAAGGGCCTAACGCCGGGATAGTTAGTTAACATCATTTTTTTATACATTGTTAGCGTGAAAAATACTACCCAATAAACTGATTACTGGAGGGATCAATGCACCAAGAAAACCTTCACCTTTTTGATTTAGGGTTTTTACTTTTTTTTTCCTGCTCACACGTTTCGTAGCTAACAACTTTAAAATACTTTTATATTTTTTTTAACCTATTTTTTTGGTTGATACTTAAAGGTATTTTACCTCGTAAC